>JAPYZP010003893.1:0-37614 GCA_030522985.1 Torymus sinensis
TATTGTTTATTTTGAAATTAATCTTTTATCCGAATTTATCATTGTAGAATCGTCCTAAATGCTACGCTGGTCATTCGTGCAAACGCAGTTCATAACAACATCAAAATTGGACGCTATTAAAATGGCAGCACTGATGAGTATAATGTTTGCGTGCCTGCAAGCTACTAGCGCTAAAATTTAAAAATATACTTTCTTTTACCAAGAAAAATACAACCAACACAAGTTTATATAATTTTGTTTCTTGAGCTTTCTGAACCTTATTAAGTATATACTTACATTTAGATTAATAAAGAAACTGTTTATAAAAGTTGATAAATTAAATAGACGAGCCTGTATTGATTTTTTTTACAGAGTATTTAAAATATATGTTATTACTAAATAAGTATTATAATATATTTATTAAGTAAGGGTTATTTTAATTCTGACATGCTATTCACAAAATCTTTTTATTATTTTAATTGAAATAAAGCATTTTGTATATTAAAGTGATAACTGATATTCATGATAATTATGGTAACCGATTTATCAATTGTTGCAACATTTCACGTAACGCAAATCGTAAACTTTACCCACCTGGCTTAGTACATAAGTACATTTCAATCTACACCACCTTGCATCTATATTTTCAAACGTACGGTAAAAATAAATTGACCTCCCCTTACCTTAAATTGACGTCATTTCCTTTTATCAACACCCTTTACGATACCGGCCAATCATTATAATTTCCTCTGGTTTTGCCGCGAAATACTGTTTCCTTTTCCCGCCAAACGGTGGTTGGGTGTCGAAGAAGAACCACCGCTTCTGCTGTGCGGCTCTTGACTCGCGTAATTTTGCAGTATTTTTAGTTGTTCCTCAGTTTATTTTATAAAACAGCAAAAAGATGGTTGCCAAAGGGAAGATGTATGTGCTCAAGCGCAGTAAGTATGAAATTTATATTATTTGGCCAATATTCAAGTTCAACACAGGTTAAACTTTTGAAAGTCTGACTTTCCTTTCTTAAAAATAAATTTCTTGGTTTTGACTTGTTCTTTTATGTATTTTGATCTAAAAAGTTATTAAATGATATTTATGGTAATTTTCTATTTTATATACGAATATTTGTGGCTATCATTACTGATATTGTTCTTTAGCATCAGCCGTTTTGAATTTTAAAAATCTCAATATTTGTTTAAAATTAAAAATTCTAATAATTATTAATTTCTTAAGATGGCCACAAAGAAGAAGTTCATTTCGACAAAATTACTTCAAGAATACAAAAACTATGCTATGGCTTGGATATGGATTATGTCGACCCAGTAAGCATTACCTATTTTTCTAATATTTCTAATATAGTTTTGCTCTATTGTTGTAACAAGTAAGTACGTCTGTCATATCACCATCTTTACAATATGATTTTTATATTTTAATTATAGACATCCATTACATTTCGTGTCATCAATGGTTTGTACCCTGGTGTTACAACAGTAGAACTTGATAATCTAGCCGCAGAAACTGCAGCTACTATGACTACAAAACATGCTGATTATGCCATATTAGCAGCAAGAATAGCAGTATCCAATTTACACAAAGAAACAAAGAAAGTGTTCAGCGGTAAAAATTTTTCCCTTATCATTGTTTATAGTTGAAACAGAACACCTCACAACCGGTTCAAATATAATTTCCTGAATTGTATTTCATATAGATGTGATGTCTGATTTACACGCCATGATTGATCCTGTTACCAAAAAACATAAACCAATGATAAGTGACGCATATCTTAAAATAATACAACAGCACAAAGACAAATTGAACTCTGCTATTATTTATGATAGAGATTTTGGCTACAACTATTTTGGATTCAAAACTTTGGAAAGAAGTTATTTATTAAAAATCAATGGAAAAGTAGTAGAACGTCCACAGCACATGCTCATGAGAGTTGCAGTTGCTGTTCATGGAGAGAATCTGGATCGAGTTATAGAGAGTTACAATTACATGTCTGAACGTTATTTCACTCATGCTTCTCCAACACTTTTCTCTGCCTGTACTTTGCGGCAGCAAATGTCAAGGTAATTTTCTTATTCATATAATGTTTAATTTGATTATAAATTCAATGGATTTTCTAATATTTATTCACTATTTGCAGCTGTTTCCTTCTTACAATGACTGAAGATAGCATAGAAGGAATTTATGACACATTGAAAAGATGTGCTTTGGTCAGCAAATCTGCTGGTGGTATTGGTTTGAGTGTCCATACTATTAGAGCTAAGGGTACACCTATTGCTGGTACAAATGGAATATCAAATGGTCTAGTTCCTATGATGAAGGTATATAATGCCACTGCACGTTATGTTGACCAAGGTGGAAATAAGAGACCAGGAGCCTTTGCTATATATATAGAGCCTTGGCATGCTGATATTTTTGAATTCCTTGATCTCAAAAAGAATACAGGTATGCATTTATTTTATAATATAAAATTATAAAATTAAAACTTCCTCTTGCAAAAGTTCCAAAGTACTATTATGAGAAGAAAGTATTAATAGGCTGCTAGTATTCTTTTATTTATGTATATTTTTATTCTTTTATTATTTTCTAAATCATGTATATACATATATATTGCAGGTAAAGAAGAACACAGAGCACGAGAACTATTTTATGCTTTATGGATCCCAGATTTGTTTATGCAAAGAGTATTTGATGATGGAAAGTGGTGTTTAATGTGTCCTCATGAATGTCCTGGATTGCCTGATGCCTGGGGTGAAGAGTTTGAAAAACTATACACAAAGTAAGATTTATACATTTAGTTCTTATACATTGGGAAAAAATTGTTTCGAGTCTTCTTCAGGAATTTAGTTTATTAAAACGAGATAATAATAAAAAATAAATTTACAGGTATGAAGAAGAAAAGCGCTATAAAAAACAAATTGATGCTAGGCAACTGTGGACTGCCATTTTAATGTCACAAGTTGAAACTGGAACACCATATATGCTTTATAAAGATGCTTGCAATCGCAAATCAAATCAACAAAACTTGGGCACAATTAGGAGTAGTAATTTGTGTACAGAAGTTGTTCAGTACAGTTCACCTGATGAAGTAGCAGTTTGCAATTTAGCATCCATTGCTGTTAATATGTTTGTAAATACCAATAAGAAGACTTATGACTTTAAGAAGTTGAAAGAAATCACAAAAATCGTAACCAGGAATCTTGATACAATTATTGATCTTAATTACTATCCAATTATAGAAGCAGAAAAATCTAACTTCAGGCACAGACCAATTGGTAAGATAAATTAAAAAAGTTGAATGAGTAAAGTGAGCTAAATGCAAATTGATTTATGATGATATTTTTATTTCAGGCATTGGTATTCAGGGATTGGCTGATGCATTCTTATTGATGCGTTATCCATTTGAAAGTGAAGAAGCTCAGAAACTTAACACACAAATTTTCGAGACTTTATACTATGGAGCTTTGGAAGCTAGTTGTGAATTAGCTCAAGAGAAAGGAATATACTCTACTTATCAAGGTTCTCCAGTGAGCAAGGGAGTAAGTTGATAATTTATCCACATTCATGTTTGGTTTTCACCATACTTAGAAATTTTATTTTTCTTAATATTTACTATTTTTTATAAACTAAGAAATATTTTTTTTATAGATTTTACAATATGATATGTGGGGTGTTACTCCAACTAATCTTTGGGATTGGGCTGAACTGAAAGCTAAAATAGCTAAACATGGTATTCGCAATTCTCTATTACTTGCTCCAATGCCCACAGCGTCGACTGCTCAAATTCTCGGCAACAATGAATCTATAGAACCTTACACTAGTAATATTTATACAAGGCGCGTTCTCTCTGGTGAGTTCCAGATCATGAATCCTCATTTATTGAAAGACTTAACTGAAAGAGATCTTTGGGATGAAGAAATGAAAAATGAAATCATTGCTAATAATGGATCCATCCAAGTACGTTAACGACTTTTAAATGACATAATTTAAATTAGTATAAATGTATACTGTAATAAAAATCTTATATTTTAGAACATAGATAGAATCCCTAATGACTTGAAGCAACTGTATAAGACAGTGTGGGAAATTTCTCAGAAGACCATTTTGCAAATGGCTGCAGACCGAGGTGCCTTCATTGATCAATCTCAATCTTTAAATGTACACATGGATAAGCCAACCACTGCCAAACTTACATCAATGCACTTCTTTGGCTGGAAAGCTGTAAGTAAACAATTTAATTTTCAAACATATTATATATTAATAGTATTTTAAAACGAAAATCTGATTTAGGGTTTAAAAACTGGAATGTACTACTTGCGAACGAAACCTGCCGCCCAAGCCTTACAATTCACTGTCGACAAATCCAAACTGAAGAACGCAACACCATTAAAGAACGGCAATGCGGATAAAAGTGGTATTATAGATGAAGAGGAAGAAGAAGATCCCGTGCTGGTATGTTCGCGGGAGAATGCCGATGCCTGCATGATGTGCAGCGCTTAAAGTACTTTAATTCGTTTAATTGTAGTAAGCGTACATGATTTTATATTTTATAATTTTTATATACTCTATTGTATTTTACCTTTTATACTTAACATTTATAGCTTTATTATGAAGGCTTTACGCAACAAATATTACTTAATATTGAGTTTAGTTCTCACGTATTTTATAATTTAACATTGCAAGTTTATATTAAGTTGTGTTTACATAAGTTATCGAAACTTTTACAGTTTCAAGTATTTATTACATATATTGAACAAATGATTTTTACTCTTGGAGAAACCTTTTCAAAGTTTTGTATGAAAAGTCACGATTTGTTCGTCAATTAAAGCCAAATCCATTTTATACTCTATAAAGATCAGAATGTCATAAGGGCTGTGAAAACTCGTTTTCGATATTTCTGTAATATACCATACCTCGAGAGTTCATGTCATACAGCAGTCACTATTTTATACGAAATATGTTAATCTAAAAGATAATAAATGTTTTTATTTAAAAAAAAATGTTTAAATTATTAAAAAAAAAAATTGGTACTTCAATTCATTTCATTATTAGTTGATTTAGATCCTCACTGAATGCTATGGATGCTTATTTTTATTTTTTAAAAGCTTATAAACAAAATAATTTTATTGTAATATCAACGAAGTGGTTTTGTAAGAAACATTCTAATTTATTATGACCGAAACAAATTTTTATATACAATTTCAAATATCAAAATTAAACTTTTCGTTACGTTGCAATGGGTTATTTATCTTAGAAAGTTTCACGTTAAAGAATATTTACAGTCAAAAAGTCAAACAGAAAATTCACGTTCTCGTGAATTCAGCGTAAATTTTTCGAAAAGCTTCTCGGGACGTAGAAGCAATCAGAGTTTATTTTGCTTCTCCTCATTTTGATCTCGTTCAGTCGTTCGCCTTGCGGTTCTTCGCGGTTCTCTTCATCCTTCGTATTTTGATATTCTTCTGAATACTTTTTTCTTTTACATTCGCGTGCTGACGAGCATCGAATCTTTTTGCCTGACGGATCATTCCTTTTGGGCATTTTATTATCTAAAAAAAAATAATATATATATATACACATTTATTTTTCTAATTTTATAAATTTCCAACTCACCACTCAACGTCCTCGTCACGCTCTCCTTACTCAGATACTCGGTGAACCTCACCCTCTTGTCGTGCTTCGACGCTACCGAATAAATACCGCGTCGATGGTGCAGCATGAGATTCTCATCGCCATGGTACTTGAGCCTAAAAAGTAACCAGCTCGTACTGTACTCCAGTTAGCCAATGATTTGTACGTCCGTATACGTGGATTGCCGTTCGCACCTGTGTCGTCGGCCCTCGCGCCAGAGGCTGCTCTCCATAGCCTGCAGCCAGGCCTGCTGAGGCCCGATCACCGAGCCCGGGCGGCAGATGCGCAACCAGGCGATCGCCTCGCGCGCCGTCATCCGGTAATGCTTCATCGCGTACGCGGCGATGAGGGTGCCCGTGCGGCCCAGACCGGCCTGTTTACATCATGCATATATTATTTGATGGGGTGAGAGGTATATTATATAGGTATGGAGTGTTCCAGCAATGTTTGTAGGCAGTTTGATATTTGTTAAATTAAAAAGTGATCGATAATTATATATAACTGTAAACATTAGACACTATTCGGTAAGTAAAAACATAAAAGCAATAGCGATACGATTCGACAGTTATTCTTAGAAATACCATGTGTAAAATGAAAATTAATAAAATACGATTTTACTTTGCAATGTACAGCTACTGCTCCCCTCGTGCTCTCGGCGACGTGCAAAAACTGCTTTAAAATTTTTTTCGGCGGAGCAGTTCCGTCCGGGAAGAACATATCGTAGTGCAATATCCCCGCGTTCGAATACCTATATTTTTAGTCACATTTTTAAGAAGCGCAATTATATAATTTTTGAAAATGTGAAGAATATGAGATTGCGAAACCTGAACGATTCGTAGGTCTTTCGGTTCAACCTAATGACGACGGTGACGTCGTTCTTCATGAAATAATTCAAATACTTTTCGGGATAGTGGGCGACGGCGCCTGGTTCGGTGCTGGGCCCGAGAAAGGCAATGAATTTTCGCGGGATTATCCAATTCATGTCGCCCTGTCTCACTTGCTCGTATTTCTCGTACTCCTGCAAGTCGAAGTCGTCCAGGTTGAAGAAGCCCAAGATCGAAGCTCTTTGCAGAGCGTTCAAACAATCTGTTCTTGTGAATGAAGGATTAGTTATTAATTGACTATAGAAGATAAAGATAAACTTGTACGTGGCTAACTGAGATTACCCATCAGTTCGATTGTGTAAGGCGAAACGCCCATACAGGCATCTTGGAAACGTTTCAACGGTGGGCAATCCGGGGATGCGACTAAGTTGTGAGCTTCGTTAGGCGTTTTATTCAAGTACAGTAATGAATAAGAAGCTACGAGGTAGGCAGCATTAGCTCGTTTCTCCGGGATCGTAGACGTAAAGTGCACGATTTTCGATTGTTTGTACTTTGGGCTTTTGAGAATTTCATTGACACCGTAGCAGTACCTGAACGAAAAAACTTGATAATTATGCGAATATCGTTTTTTTTTTATTTATAATTTTGATCGAGTTGGGCCTAACTTGTGAAGGCAAGCAATGTTGAGCGGTCCAAAATCATCGAAAAAATTGTTGTAAACTAATTCGTCATCGATGTCGAACATAAAAAAGTTCGCCACACTTGTGGGCTCTCGCTTTTCAGGGACAACGGTCGCAAAGTAGAATTTGTTCTTTACGATTTCAATTACAGTCGTGAGATCAGGGTGGTTCAAGATGTTTCCGCCGCATTCTGGTCAGAAAATATTTTTAATTACTTACGTTATTTATCCTACAAAATATCCGTCTAGGGGTTGTTGTGTACTTTTGTAATTGTTATTCGAGTATCTACGTTTAACCATCACCGACGACGAATTTGCCAGCTGCCTGGACATAGTTGTATTTAGTAGCTGCCTTTTTTTCGGATCATATTCTGAGGCCTTTTTTGTGGACTTGAAAAATAAAAAAATTGTTCTGAACATTGATCCGAAATTTAGATAAGAATTAGACATCTCAATAAAAAATTTAACCAGAAGAAAGTAAGTGTGTAAAAATGAGAAGTAACCTCAATTTGAGAAAAGTTCAAGTTTACGCTTTCGATACTGCTTTTCTTCGTTGCATGATTAATTTTTTTTTCATTTTTTTTGTTAGTTTTGTTAATAAGTTACAGTAATTTGGAAACCGAAAATTTTGAATTTAAATTTTGACTAAATAACCTCTTTTCGAAATTTTGTGTCACATTTTGTGTGTGTGTGCATGTGTATGTGTGCGTGTGTGTTTTTGTAGCTTTCTTTTTTTTTATTTCAAAGAATATTTATATATTCTATTATTATAATATATTGATTAATCGTGTAAATTCAAGTTTTAAATGTAGTTATTAAAATTATTTTATACTTTAACTTTAATATACGTGTATTATTTATATTTAGAAGTTCCATAAGTATAAATTGCTTGTGACTTTTAGTGACTTATTTGCGTAAAAATAAATGTAGATAGAAATAAATAAATAAATAATAATCTATGCTTAGGTGTACATTGGAAAGGGAAATTTAATGAGAACGCAGTGTATTTTTCATGATAATACGTAATGTATTTTTATTTTTATTAATAGTTTCAAAGTTCAAACCTGTGACTTCAAAGTATTTTTATCATCAGTAGAATACAAGTCATTATACAATTACAGAATGTAGCCGGAATACATACTCGATTATAATGCATTTCTCTCTTTCCATAGAAAATCCGTCGAGCGGAAGAAAAGAAAACAAAGTCATTACAAACGGAAAAAAGTACTATTAAAAAGTATGTAAAACAAAAAGAAAATGCATCATTCGTCGTCAACGAAAAGACTTCTTCGCTATATAATATTACAATAAGTCTTCTCTTGTGAATATTTGCTTTATTCGCCATTTTCTCCGCTCCGCCTACGCAACATCAGTTGAGATGTAACAACAAAAATCTAAATATGACAATGACCCTTCGATGTGCCATTTTCGACTGTGCTCATATTTTTATACATATATGTATTTTTCCTTCAAGAAAAAGAGGGGGAAAATAAAAAACATAGAAAAAACTTCATAGCCACGTGTAAAAACGAACAATAAATAGTAAAAATGACAATCTAGATTGTACAATGATCTATATTATAGGACGAAATAAGACGGAGAATAACGTGCGCGTGGGAGAAGAACCGTCAAAAAAATTATTTATTTTTTTTTTCTTTCATCTTGAAAGATTCGAAGCCTCGTCGAAAGAGTCAATTCACTCTCCGAAAAAAGAAGATAAAGATGACAAACATTATACGCTACTGAACATCTCCATCTAAAATATATATATAATATATATATAATATACATTTATGGTATTCAGCTCCCGAGCGATCGTCGATCGACCGAACGCGAGCGCGCACCTGGTCGTCATTTGGCATAATTGCAGAGTTTAAATAGTCGCGGAACGAGGCGCGCGCGCGTGTCATTTTTTCTTCTCCCTCTGGCTCTATCATGCCTCGCATTAATTACAGCTAGCTATACATACACAATCAGTAATTACACGTCTAAACTATAAACTTTTCTTCTCCTCCACGACGATTAAATGCGATAAACTCTTTACTCTCCCCGTCGCGCTCATATTGCTCGTATTTTTTTCTACTTCATATACCTTCTTTTTTTCTTCCTCTTATTATTCTCTAACTATATACTGACCGTTCAACTTGCCGGCACTATCGCGCGTCGACACTTCGATTACCGTACGAACTAATTAAAATGACTTTTTGGACTCGGATAGAGAGAAAATAAACTCTGAAGAAATTAATTATATGAGGCACAATTCATTTTTTTTTTTATTGAATCAACTTTTGTACGGTTGAATATATATGTATATATATCCATGACTTATCGTTATACATATGTTTTCAATTTAATTACAAAAAAAACTGGACTTTTGCCATCGTATGCTTAAACGAAAAGAAGATAAGAACGACGCTAGTGCGTGGGTGTGTATAATGTAAGTAGATCATCTTGAAATCTCGCGCTGAACTCGTACAATTTTCATTATTAACATCGTATTATAATCACCATCATTGCATCTCTCTCGCGCTCTATAAGGCGCGTGGCGCGCTCGGCCACGTCAAAGCCGAGGCTCCGAACGAAAAAAAAAAATAATAATAATAAATAATAATAAAGAAATCCTAAATAAATTTTCACGCATATACTTATACACATATATAAGAATTCTAAATCGTCGATATACATAACATATATGGCTATGTTTTAATTCGTTGTTATCTCTCTCTTTCGCATCTCTCGCACGCATAATCATCAATTAATCTTAAAATTCGGTTACAATAATAATAATAGTAATAATAATAATAATAATAAATGAAGGTCTCTACGCGGGGGGGCCGCGAGAAAACCTCTCTTTGGATTCGTGAAGGGGGTTGGAGGCGACGCGTTTATTTACCGCAGCGACATCGCCTCGGTACGCAGAGTTCTTTTTTTTTTTTCTTTCTGCCTCTCTGCTCGCTTACAGCTCTGTATGCCTATATATATATAATACGCGTGCACGCGCAATTTTACAACTTACAAACCTAGGAGAGAAAGTCGCGGGCCGCGCCGCGCGTCTCCCACTTCTTTTATGTACAATCGTAGACGCGCACGCGGCTAATACGCACACACACGCACACACACACTCACAGCGATGAATACACACGCATTTACAAACTATATTATATATGCCTTTGTACACGCACGCAGACATGCGCCACTCTCGTATGTATATGTATATGTTTATGTATCTATATATATGTATACACTCGTCGCTCGAGTGAAGTACGAATATATATATATAGCGAAGGACACTCACCCTACCTATAGAGTAGGCACAACCTATATACGCGAGTACCGCCGCGAGAAGAGGCTTGAATATACATGTACAATAATTAAAATGTTTTTGTTTTTTTTTGTTGTTTTTGGGATCATTTTTGCTTCTCTCGCGGGGAGCGATCGATTTGATGCGCGTGTGCGTTGTCGATTGAGCGAGACAAGTTTCGCTCGGTCGACAAGCATTTTTTTTTTATTATTATTATTATTTTCCTTTCGGTGCTCTCTCAAGAGGGAACAAGAAAAAACGGTGGCTCATTTCCATCTCCTTCTTTCTCGCTCGGGTGCACCAAGATAAAGAAAATATGACTCGTTGATTATTACATTTAAGTATAATTGCGTTATATTTGGAGAAAAAATTGTACAGAGATATAAAGGAATGTGGAATTCGTTCACTTCTTTTATTTTGTCGCTCTACATACTAGTAAAGTCCTTGGAGTTCGTCGCGCCGTGCGCTTTTCGAGTTACACGTCGGAAAAGACTTTTGCACGGGTACACAATCGATTTGTAGCTAAGTGATGTTAACAATTGGACGGCATCGCTCTCTTTCCTTCATATATAGATATATATATATTAACATTTAAATAAATTAAAGTACCTATTAAAGACCGTATAAATTATAATAGATCTTTAAATAATTTCTCGTAATATATTAATAATTAAATTACTCTATATTAGTTTTTTTCAGCCTTATCGGTAAATTCTGACTTTGTTTTCGTTAGAGCAATTAAACTTTTTTGGAGTCGTCATCAGCATGCCTTTGGTACGCCTACAAGTATCGTAAAAATAGTCTTCTTTCATCATAAAAGCCAATTTAAAGCAATAAACTCTTAGGTAAAAATTAATCTTTAAAAAACAACCGCGCAGCGTTTTCGTTAAAAAGAAACAGAGAGCTTCTCAAGACTCTTTAAATCGACTCTCCCAAAGACCGACTAATTTATTAAAACCCGATAACTCCAAAGAAAAAGTTTAACGAAGCGAATGCCATGCCAATCATCCATACTTCGCTTTCACTTTAATCCTACACCGCCTCAACTTCCTTCCTCATTCGCCGCTACCCTTGACGCCAAGAAGCTTGGCCGCGTCGTCGGGCGCCTGCAGCACGCGGTCGATGATGCTCTTGTCCCGGATTCCCAGCAGGTTAGAGATGAGATCGTTGTCAGTGTTGTCGTTGGCGTCGACCATCAGATTCGAGCTCGTCGTCAATTTGCCCGTCAGCGTCGTCAGCTTCTCGTACGGATTGAACCGCATGAGTCCGCTGGGCGCCGCGTCACCGGTCGCAACGCTCGCCACCTGTGGCAAGGAGTTGCGCTCCTGCAGCCTCGTGGAGACGCCGCTCACACTGGCACCGGAGTGGTGTCGGGGCGTTATCGTCGGCGGTTGTGCGACCGACGAGGAGGATGCTGCGCCACCGGTGCCGGTGCCGTTGTCCTCGTCGCCGCTCGTGCCCACGTACATGCTCGAGTCGATCGAGTCGTGCTTCTTGCGGTGGCGCAGCATGCTGTGCTTGAGGGTGAAGCGACGGCCGCAGATGTCGCAGGAGAACGGCCGCTCGCCCGTGTGCGTGCGCATGTGGCGGCGCAGGTCCTCGGCCGACCAGAAGCGCCGCATGCAGAACGCGCAGATCACCTGAGGACAGACGGAGAGAGCTGGTTTTTATAATTTTGATTTGTACATCGAGATTCGGATGATCATGTCTAGCGAATGAATTTCATGGGATAGAGCGAATGTCTTTTGTCCGTGTTAGAAACTCATTGAATCGCGAAATTCGAATCTTTAATTTTACAATAGTTGAGCAAACTCTTCAATAGTGAAGTTAATGAGAATGAGATGATTTATGAAACGTCAACGTCGATAATTACCTTTCTGTTGCTGTAGTCCGGGAACTTTCCGCGTCTCTCCTCACCATCGCTGGGCGGGGGTGGCACGGGCGGCATGGGCTCCTCGTCGATGTCCATGTCGAGAGCGCCCTTGGTCACGAGTAGCTGGAACTCGCTCTCGTGGATGTCGCGTATGTGGTCCAGACAGTCTTGGCGCTCGGAGAAGCCGCTATCGCAGAGGTGGCACTTGAAGGGTGTCTCGGTGCCGGTGGGCCCGGGTGACGACCGGGGCGACGTTCTGCGCGAGCGTGATGCCTCGTTGGCAGACGAGGTGTTGGCGCTGCTGACACCAGCGCTGCCACTGGAGCTCTTGGATGCGTTAAGCGGCGTCGAGCTGTTCTTCTCGAGGTTGTCCGAGACGCCGGACGATTGGCTCTCGTAGCCGCTCTGGTCATTGTTCTGTTTGGAGCAGTCCTGGGGGATCTCCTCCTGAAGGCATTCTTGCGGGGACTTCTGGCTGCAGTCCTGCGGGTAATCCTGCTGGCACTCCTGCGGACTGGGTTGAGGATCACTGACGGGCGACTCTGGGCGGGACTTCGTTGACTCGTGGTGATGGTGATGGTGATGATAGGCGTGCTTCGTTGAGCGGTGCTTCTTTAGGTTGCCCAGGGTGGAGAATGTGGAGCTGGGGCACTGGTTGCATTTGTACGGGCGCTCCGGCACGTTCCTCATGGCAAACTGGCTGGCCGTGCTAGAGTTGTTGTTGCCGCAGGTTGGCGGTGTGCTCTCCGTCGGCTCAGGCGACGAGGTACTGCGTGTGCGCGGATGGTGGAGCTTTTGCACCGCGTTCTTGTGCTTCCTGAGCAGGTGACGGTCGCAATTGGACTTGGTCGTGAAGAGAAGCGAGCAGTGCATGCACTGGTATGGCTTCTGACCGGTGTGCGTGAGGATATGTCGGCGCAGCGACGACGTCCAAGGGAAGGGACGTGAACAGTACGGACAGATTACACGGTTGGGTGCGAGCGAGTAGGCAGACTTCTTCTTTTTCTTCTTCTTCATCTTCTTCTTCTTTTTGGAAGTGGAAGAGCCAGAGTTGCCAGAGTTGAACGAGTCAGACTTTTCGTCACTACCTGACTGGTTGCAGTCGCTTGTGGATGCAACTAAGCCTTCCTCGTCGCTCATGTATTGCGATTGAAACTGCTGGTAGTTCTGAGATGCGTTATCCAGGAGTTCCGAGACGCTAGCCAGATCTTCGTTGTTTTCTTCCTTAACATCTTCGTCCATTTCGGTTTTGACAAAATCACGTGGTTCCACCTTCTCACAGTCAGATTCTCCAGATTCGTCCTCCATCTTCAAGTCTCTCTCTTCATCATGATCATTATATTCTAAATGATTCTCCAGTTTTTCCTTAAGTTTATCCTTAAGTTCATCAGAAACTCTCGATTCCTTTATTTCAAGATCCTCGTTAGCTTTCGATTCAATATTAGCCTCTAATTTACCTCGCAAAAGGCTTAATGTCCTCTCCGTTGGCTCTCTAGCTCGGGCCTCTTTCTCCTGATTGGCCGATTCTTCATCGATGATCAATTCTTCATCGGTATCATTTTCTTCAGGCTTGTTTCCTTTAAGCTGTTGCGCTAAGATGGCGTACTTGACTTCATCGGAAATGGCGTGCTTGCCGTAATCGGAATTCAAAGACGAGTTTAGTTTTGGCAGTAGTGTAGGATACTGCGACATTGTCTGATGACTCTGTGACTGCGTCAGGCTGTGAAGCAAAGTAGGGGGATTCGCCGGCGGTCTTCCTCTGGTGGAATGCGCTCCTCTAGGCCTCTGGCACCAATGTTGTGGATGTTGCTGTTTGATGTGACGCTCCATGTTGCTACGTAGTGTAAACCTGGCAGCGCAGTGTTCGCAGGTGAATGGCCGCTCGGTCCTGTAGCGTCGTTGTTTCTGCTTAGGCATCAATACGCCGTTCTTAATGACCATTTTAACGGAATTAGACGAAGGTGATGTTTCAGTCCGCTCACGTGATGTCATTGGTTTGTTCATCAATTTTGACGACATCATACTTGCGTATTCGGTCACTTGATCATTTACTTGATTTAGAGAGCTCCGCGGATTTTGAGGGAAGGCCGCGGCGTAGTTTGGAGTGGGTCGTTCAACGAGGCTACCTCCGCTGGTCTGCAGACCTCGTACGAGCTCCTTTTGTAGTCTATCCTTCATTGCCAGATCCTGGCTGAGCAAATGCGGGTACATGTATGGTTGTAGGAAGCCAGCTCCTACACCAGGGAAAGGCAGGCTGCGGTAAAGCATCTGGTTGGCGTAGTTGGTAAAGCTGTCAGCTCCAACTTGGCCGGCCTTGAAGAGGCTGGTCAGCAGGTTTGTTGTGTTGTACAGTTCCTTCTGGTTGGCCTGCAGCTGCTCCTCAAAGTTACTGCTAATGTCGTTGCTGCTTTCGCGCTCTTTGTTAGCAGCAGCTAGGGAGGCAGCTGCCGCGGCCGCCGCCGCCAATTTGGCTGACTCCTTCTTGCTCAAATCGAGTACGTCCATCGACAAGTCGAGAGGCGCATCCTCGCCAGTTCCCGTCATAGCCGGTGACGCAGACTCCTTGGTGTCATCTGACTTCTTCAAGTCTATCGGACCGGCTTGGGTTCTTTGGTGTACAGCTGATGTTGCTACTGCCGAAAGATCGGCTTTGGTATCGGTGACTAGACTCACGCTGCCGTCCGAGGACCGCTCGTCGTCCATGTCGTCCTCCAGGTGTTGCTTCATCTGGTGAGCTTTCTCTAGCTCTTCGGTTCTGTACGTCAGCTCGAGCGGCTGCATTGTCGGTGGTCTGGTGAAGAGCTCGCTCTTTTCGAAATGATTCATTCCGATGGCATGGAGACCTGGCAGTACAGGTTGGCGCAGCTTGGCTTCGTCCTTGATCCTGATCTCCGGGTAGTGCATCGGCTGCGAGGGCAGCTCATCGCGCTCGGGATAAACAAGGGACTTGCGTACCTCATCCCTTATGAGGCGGGGCGAACTGCTCTCGAGGTTGCCGTCGTTCGTCGAGTCTTCGCTCGGGTGGTAGATCAGGATGCTCTTGATCTCCTCGCGGGAGAGCTTACCGTGACGGTTGCGCACGTGCCTCTCACAATTAGCTTTGGTCGTGAAGGCGTAGTTGCAGAGCGAGCACTCGTAAGGCCTATCGCCATTGTGAGAGCGCAGATGTCGCACCAGTGTGGCCTTGTCAGTGCTGCTGTACGGGCACATGTTGCAGGGATAAGCCATGCCCGGTGGAATGTTCATGTGTGCACGATTGTGGCCTTTCAGTGCCCGCAAGTTCGGGAACACCGCTGTGCACAATCGACACGGGAACTCGCCCTTCATCTTCATTTTCCTAAACTCAGCTGCGAAGGCATCCTGAGCTTCTTCTTCGTGGAATTCCGAGGACGGTGTACCAGAAGATCCCGAGGATCCAAAGCTTTGTTTAATCTTGCAATTATCGGGGGTGCTAGCATCAGACCTCGAGAAGTTCTGTAATATCGGTCCAGACGACACAGACGAGATAATGCTCTGGATGTCAGCCAAGTCCTTGCCTTCCTTGGCCTCAGCCAGGGCAGCCTTGTTCTGAAGGTCAAGTCCGGCGAAGAAATCATTCCTCATCGAATGGTCGTCATGCATCATTCTTTGTTCCGTCGTGGGCTGTCCACAGTCTGTTTCGTGTCCATCCAGCGCTGACTGGCAGGGGAATGCCCTGAGGCACTTGGAGCACTGGTACTTGGGTGTCTCTCCCGAAGCCGGTCGGTGCAGCGATTGCTCGCACACAGCCCGGGCGATGGCTGGGAACTTTCCAGCAGAAAAATCCATGAAGGTCAGGTCGTTGAAGCCGACGACGCTGTTGCGCAGGTGTCTCGGCACTGCGATGTCGTTACGCTGCTGGTCGTTGTGGTGTGTCATGTATCGATGCAGGCTGAGTGCCCGATGGTTCTTAAACGACTCGTTACAGGGCTCGCATCTGACGGGTGAATCTGGATGGCTGGTCTCGTAGTGCGCGTCGAGCATGGCGCTACTCGTAAAGTCCTGCCTACCGCAGACTGTGCAGTTGTAGTTTTGAATTGACTGCTCGGTATACGCGCCCTTGATGGCCGATCTCGAGTCGTTCAGCAGAACCTTGTGTCGCCTCTGGCTGTCAGCTTCGTCGGCATAATCGGGACACTTGCGTTTCGAGATTTCAGGCGACCTCAGCTTCTTCTCCAGTAGATCCGGTGACTTCCTCTTCGAGATCTCATTGTTGTTGTACTCCTCCTGGATGAGGCGTCTCTTCACCAACGGCCTCTCGCTGTCGCTACTGCCGCCCTCGGAATCGGTGCAGCTGTGCGAGGGCGAGGCGCCGCGGTGGTGGGCTGTCCTCAGGTGGCGGTTCATGTTGCCGTTCGTCGTGAATGCCATATCGCAGTGCTTGCACTTGAACGGACGCTCGCCGGAGTGCACAAGTACGTGGCGGTCGAGGCTGCTCGCCGAGCTGAGGACTTTGTGGCAGACGCCGCAGGCGTAATCGACCTCCTCACCGCTGCAGTCGGTGCTGCGGGGCGAATTGTGGCCGCGCAGATGGTGCGTCAGGTCGCGCAATGTCGCAAGCACGAGCGGACAAGCCGGGCACGGGTGGCTACCTTCGGGCTGCTCGCTGCTGACCTTGAATTTGAAAGCGTTGTACTGTAAGAGAGAGAAAGACAGAAGGCCGTGCGTTAGTGCTGTGTGCTGCGATGCTGCTGGTGGGATCAGGGACAAGGTATATAGGTAAAGTGTGAAGGTGCAGATTTTAGAGTGAAGATTTTCCCTATAGACAAGGTATATATTTTATAAAGCAACTGGCGCAATTGTATATAGAGGTGCAATTAAAAAAGAATTCTTTATGATCATCCTGTTACGTAAAACTATAATAACGTCTCGGCGGCGAATCAGCTACTTTTAAAAATGCGAGATAGACGCGGGGAATGATTTGAAAAAAATTAATACTCTTTAGCGATCGATCTCGATTCAAAGTATACCTCGCGAGATAGACGCGCTTTTTACGCAGGGTTATCTCTCTCGACGAGCTATATACACGCGCGCGGAGATGAAAGAATATTAAAAGTCAGCACGTCTTATCTGCGCAGAAGATTGTCCCCGCGCGACGAGAGGAAAAACAAATGCTCACCGCCGCCGCCGCCGTCTCACGCGCGCGCGAATTTATCGTCGCGTTCTTTCAAGGTAAAAATGACGCACACGCGCGCTTGACACTTACCAATGGTGATGCAACATCCGTTTGTCTCTCGTTGCAGCCGTCGCGCTGATCGGGTCCAGTCTCGGCCGTCACTGCAAGCAGAAAGAAAAATACGTCGCTTGAGTCTCTCTTTTCTCCTTAGAATATATGTATATATCATATGCAATTGTTGCGTTATAATTGTAGTTTATTGTTCGAAGCCTTCTCGCGTCACAAAGACACGCGAGTAAGCCCGAGATTTCACATAATTGTAAACTGTATATATACGTATAAAATAAATATCTCTCGCTAATACTAACGAAAAAAAGGAAAAAAATAGCGAAACAAGATCCCTCACACGTTATATCATACACTTCATCCTGGGGCAATGGGCTATGAGAACTGCGCGAGACCGGGAGAGAACGGGAGCCTGCGCGCGCGGAACCGCAGAGCAGCATCCGATCCGAGCAGCGCCCGCTCTCCGGATGTTTGCGGCTCCTGCCTCTTCCGACCTCGAATTTCTCATGAAAAATTTTTCAAGGGAACTTACATACACACACTTGATACGCTCCAACACACACATGCTCTCGTACTCGTCACAAAGAGAGTGTCGGGAATCATCGCGATCGCGATAAAAAGAGCCGGAGAACGTGTGTGTGTGTGCGTGGAGTATACTGTATCGGCGCGTTATCGGAGGAAGAAACGCGAGCGCGGATCGCGTTGCGCGAGAAGCGAGGATTCTTTATCGATCGCGATGGGAGAGCGAGTATATATCTATAGGTGCGATGAGCGCGGATTAAGCGAGTGGACGATTCTTTTTTTTTCTTCTTCTTCTGCGCGTCTCTGGTGATGAGGCAGGCTATAGCTGGGGCTTTGTTATAGGAGGATGATTCAGGTGGGGTATGATTGTTTAAGATTTTTCAAGCGATTCACAAAGGCCATCGATATATGCTTTTACTATACTTGTTGCCTTAATCGTTGAAGAAAGACCGCATTTCTCGTCTAAAATATGAAATCCTCTCTACCACTGGCATCTCTCTAAAACCTCAACAATCTTCTCTCCTTCGCCGACCCCATTGTGCGCGCCTCCTCCTCATCCTCCTTCTCTGCAATTTACGCGGAACTCCTGCGCGCGCTCTTTCTCGAGACAGAGAGAGAGAAAAAAGCCAGCATTGTTATCTCGAGATTGAGAGCCATCGCGATTTCCCCGCTGCTGCGGTACGAGAGCGCGCGGGGGAAGTCCCAGCTCCGTCGTCGTCACGCGACATACATTGCTCAACCCAAGCGCGCGAGAGAGAGAGAGACTCGCGGAGCCATCATCGACGAAGCAGCGCGCTGTCGTAACGCGATGCAGGCATATAGTGTACATATAATAGGTGTGTATATAGTTTTGTAGCATTGAAGAAGCGAGCGCTTTTGTGAGCCGGGATATATTATATCTTTTTGCGAATTGCGCGGCCTCGAGGATATTCCCATCGGGTTGCGAAATTTTGCGCGGGTAAACAAAAACAGTGCGGGAGCCGGGTGAACTTGAACTATAGAGTCGAAAGTATATCGCCGTGATAGGGTTTTACTCTTAAAAATCTAAGACCATGCATCTCTATATATTTGTATATTATAAAATAAAAATATATATATGAATCAGAACTAGAAAATCGATATTCTTAAAATAAAAATCAGAACTGAACAAAAAAAAAACTCTCCTCTGCACCCATATCCTTATCACCGATGAATCACCAGCTTCACACACACACAGACGCGCGCATATACACTCCGGCCACCTCAATCTCCGCAAAACCACCGAGATGAAGCTCTTGTACACTCGCATATAAATAATATGAATACACAAAAACCGGAGATGGAGATCCGGGACGCATTTGTATATTATCGCGCGGCTCTCACCGCAGACTCGCGCTATATAGATGCGCGCGCAGCCAGTTCACGGCCAATTCTCCGCGTCCCGATAAGGAAGATCGATCGAGCGAGTTTCCGGGAAACCGCCGTCGCCGCCACCGCCGCGGTGGTTAATACAGGTCAGCGCGTGCTTCTTTTTTTATCCCTCTCGTTTTGCGTGCAGGAGGAAAAGATGCGTGTATATAGAAGAGGGTAGATGATGGACGCGCGTGAAGTTTTATCGTGAATCATCATATATACATTAATTTTCGCCTTGACGCGCGGGCTTATCGAGGTCCCCTGCCTTTTGACGCAATTTTCGCGATAAGTTACGCTTGCGTAAAAGGAGCTGCGCGGTTCGGGTGGGAAAAATGCGTATATAGGTATATATAAATTTTTTCGAAAATACATTTGCGTTAATCGTATGAATCTGAATAAATGCGCATACCCATCGTGATAATGGCATTCTCTATCTCGGGAGAATATTCAACTCGGAGTTTAAATAATAAGATGCAAATCGATTCGGATCTCTCGGCGAAATACCGAAACTTTCCCTCGGCGCTGAACCGATTACGCGCGCGCTTGATGTATCAGAAAATTTCCGCTCCCGCAGATTCCGAGTATCACAGCACGGCTTGTGCGCTTCATTATCGATCTGTCGCCGTATATGCGCAGAGACGAAACAAAGCATCTCGACGCCTCTCGCGCTATATATATATAATATACGCATTATCGCTCCCATAAAGATCCGCGTCTCAGATTGTACATATACACGTATACGCGCCTCCGCTTCGCGTCTGGCTGATTTGCATAAACGTGCGAACGAACGCTCGTTTCCTCTTTCTCCCCGCGCTTACATCTATATATATGTAACGCAAAAATAGCATAGCAGAAATTTTCTGCAGACTCATCACGCGGCGCGTCTCTTTTCATTTCCAGCGCCGAAATGAAAGAGTGTACGTGCGTATTATCTACGTTAAATCGATAAAGGCCGGCTCTCGCGCGAGAGGATAATTACGAAACGACCGTGTGATGGCGAGTCGAGAGAGAGATATATACCCAGCTGATAACGATCGTCCACAACAAAGTGTCTGCGCTTATATATAATACTCGAGACGCTCTCGAGATGTATATGTATTGTGGCGATCGCTCGCGCGCCCTCCTCGTTATCCTACACACGACATCCTCGAGGACCTCTCCTCGCTTTAACCCACATTTCGCGAGCACGATGTGATATTCTCGGGAAAAGAGAAACCGACGCTTCGATTGAGCAATCTTATGTATTAATATACGCTCATCGCCGCGTATATATATATATATGTACAAGTACACACTTATATACACATCATCGCGCGGGCAATAATTCGAATCGTCGCGCGCGCGTGTGTGTGTGTAAATTGTCAAGCGTACCTACATACACGTATAACGATTTGCCGCGGCGCTGCGGGGGGGGGGGGGGGGGGGGGGGGGGCGTGCGCGCGCGCGTGTGTGTGTTGTACGAGGGTTCAAAGAGGGAACGTATTATCTATATACTCGAAGTTTTCGAACTCAGGAGTATGCGTGTGTACATCAGCTGCGCACACGCGTGTAATTTGATCGTTATTGCTGGCTTTTATTGGAGTTGCGCGAAGTACATGTAAAAGTTGATTAAGTAAGCAATTATATTGGCTTTTCTTTTTCCTCCTCCTCCCGCGTGTGTTGTGATGCGCGTGTGCGCGCGTGTAGAGTGAATTATGCTCAGTCTGTTCTCGCGCGCTCGCGCGGCGAGGTTTGCATAGATAGGCCGCGTATAGATATACAAACGTGGCGCTCTTTGAATAGATTTTATACGAATCCGTCTAATTATGCCAACTAAAAGCGCGCGCATATAGACGATACACGATGCCACCGGAATTCGCCTTGAATAGACATTATTATACGCTTAAGAAAGAGACTCTCGGATTTTAAAAACGCCCTCGAAATTCAACGCTAATGAATTATTAAACGCTCATTTTCAGCTTCAACCCGCGCACTTTAATACGCAAACCTTCCACACTCACACAGATCTACTCCGAAACAAGAGCACACACAACGTGGCCGAAAATCGAAACCTACATGTATATACATACACAGCGGTGGATGGGCCAAGCCCTACACCGACGCCATTGCAGGGCGCGTGGGAGTCTGCGCAGAGGGAGAGAGAGAGAGAGAGAGGCGGGAGCGTTGTGATGCTGCGCTGGAACAGCGAGCGGGGGCGTGGAGGCCCGCGGCCATTGGCGCATCTCGTCGGCCAATCAGCTTCCGATGCGCGCGCCCGAGAGCTGAGGATCTTCCCTTTCTCTCCGCGGCGCGCGGCGAGCCGAGAGAGGCGTCGCATTAAGCGAGCTAGCGGCGGAGTGGATGACCTTTCTCCGCGTATAGTTCGAGATATGTATGTATATTGATGCGGCGGGGAGTGAGTTCGAATGGGTTTTTATCATGTAATAATAGGTGAGCTGCTTGAGTCATTGAGTATGTAGGTGTTTGGAGAACCGCGGCGATGGCATTGATTTTTTTTTAGGTGTTTGTGGAGATAATATAATTATATTTCTTGAATAAAAATTTCCATCAGTGCTGCAGTCGAATAAAAATTTACACGACATTACATACAACGAATAAAGCCACCACAAAAGAAATCAAAAGAGCGAATATCACTCCTCTATATAATATGTATAAAACACGTCGCGTCAAATTAAAAACCCATTCGCACATCCTCGCATATACACACCTCTCGACATATTATTTTTTTCCGCTGCACAGGCATATACAAGTACAACGCAGCGTCGCCCCCGGCAACGCCAAGAGAACAATCCGCTGGCTCCCCTCCGGAAGCACCACCCGCGCTCACGAGCGAGCGAGAGGAAGATGGCGTTCGGTGTATGTTAGTGTGTTTCGAGAGCTGTAACCCTGACAACCTTGGACTTACCCAGCCGTAACGCGAGCGCGTTGCGCGCCACCCTCGCGCGAGGAAACGTTGGCAGAGAGAGAGACTTTTTTTTTCTCTCTCTCCCGTATGTGTGGGAGAGTAGTAGCCGCTGCCCGTCGCTGTGTTATACTTACACACACACACGTACCGGTGTTCACGCGCCGGCGGGGGATGGGTATTGATTTTTTCGGCGTTGCCGTAATTGCCGCGGAGAGAGTGCTTTCGCGTACATTCATGCTCGTTATCTTCTCTCTCTCCCTACATATAAGTATACAAATCGATTATACATATATATTTATTATACATATATATCGCGAAAAGAGAAGAAAAAAATACACACACCGGGGACGCCTCTTTCCGCGCGGGCGCGGGGCTAATATAAATAGAGTAATTTGCGTTCGATCTCGCGCGGGGCGGTGTAAGTACGCCGTATAGTGACGGTGGCTCATTAAATAATCGTCAACCGCAATCGATCATTATACACACGAGCTGCGAGCTGCTCTCTCAGCCTTATGCATTAGGCATGCGCTAACGAGCCTAACTCGATTTTCGCGACGCCCCCGTCGTCATCGCGCGCACCGCCGCCTGTACTTTTTCTTCGTCACACACGCCGCGTCGCGCGCGCCCGTGTGGAAGGGAAAACAAATGTGACGCGTGTCATGTGTATAATATATAGAGAGAGAGAGGAAGGCTCTCTGCGTGGGTGATGTAAAAGCGCGTACGTGGCCGGAGAGCTAAGGTGTGTATATAGAGGATGCCGAGAAGAGAAGGAAATATATGTAAAAAAAAGGGGGGAGGATTATATACAAGTGCGATTAATCGTATATAGATATATATATATATTTTAAAGAACAAATAAGAAGATATATAGAAGAGCCTTCTTGAAACTTCGCCTAGGCAGCCGCGCGAATGAATAATAAACTCATCTCTACATGACTTTCCCAACAATCTCTCCGGCCCAAGAACCACGTACCGCGTGTTCTATCCATCACACACCCTCTACTCGAACCACGTCACCACCCACTCTCTCTCTCTCTCTCTTTTCACTTACTACAGCCCCCCCCCCCCCATCTATAATAAAACCCTCTCCTTCTCCCCAGAAATTAACAGTAGCATACTCACACTACGACCACGACTACTTACTCCGGCAACTTTTGTTCTCGAAAGGTCACAGTAATGCGGGAGAAAAGTCCGCGCGCTCGACTTACACACCTGCGCAGCATGTACCTACATCCCCCGCGCACACGTGCACAGACACAGACAGAGAGAGTTTATAAGAAAAGCAGACACGGGCGAAAACGGCCGCTTACGTGGCCCAACCGCGCGGCTCCGCATACATGGCTCTAGAGATAGATAGATAGATAGATAGATAGATGCGGCTTTGGCTCTATAACCGCCGCACCGCGCCGCGCGCGTGCATCGAGGTCGCGAGCTTTTTTCCGCGTGCAGCAGCGCGCGCGAGCCGCTATTTTCTAGGACACGAGCTTTGGTTTTTTTTTCGATGGGAGAGGCGAGATATATAATATATGTGTGTGCGATGCGTGAGGGGTGGCATATCGGAGGGGGGATCGATTGGCCGCGCGAAGTGGGTGGTTTAGTAGGTGAGAGAGTGTGAGTTGTGGGTTACGAGGGTGGCGATTGACGAGGGATCGCGCGCGAGCGCGAATAAATGCGTCGGGAGGTGCGGTTAATAATGCAGCGCGCGGTTATAGTGATGCGGAATTGTGTTTTAGTGAACGCGGCCCGCTGTGTGTTTAATATATATATATATATGTAATGCGGATGAGCGCGAATGTATATGTATATATGTATTCTCTCATCTGGGTAAATATTTTTACACGTGCTCTAGCAACCTCTTGTTGTGACAATACATACACACACACACACATCTCCATCCATTTATAGAATCGCGATCGCTAAAAGCAGAGCTACAATAATACACAGAGAGAGAGCGAATCTTTTCCCGATTCAATCCCACAGGCGGACGACGAGAGAAAGAAAATTTCGCAAGCCCTATATTATACACTTGACTCAGCAGGAGCAGTCGCATATAGCTTATCATCGTGCACACCTGCGAGGATCCTCGACGCGGATACACAAAAGCTGCCTCGGTAAAACAAGTGATGATGATGAGAAAGACACACCTGCGCGCTCGCGTTATTTCGAAACCTACTCTCGTCCTCATCTTCGCATTCATCTTCGCGCGCGCGCTCGTGTCTTCCGCGTTGTTTGTAAACAGGTTGACTGTGTGGCACATGAGCGAGCGAGGACCGGTAACTGGGCGATTCTTCGAACGAGATTTCGTATGTACGTCTGCGTCTCGTCCGCGCGCGGCAGCTTTTCTGTGTGCCCGAGTTTGACTATGATGATCGAGCTCGACGTTAACTGGTTTTTTCGTGCCAGCTGCGCGCGTGCATGACACTTGCACTGATTGTACAAGTTGATGGAAACGGGGGGAGTAGCGTGTGTCGCGTGGCGCTGTAATATGGACCAGTTTTCCTGCTCGTCGAGGAAAAGACTCGTTTTATAATGTACTGTATATATAGTTGAGCTGCTCCGAAATATATTCGATTAATTATATCTTATTAAAGATGAACCGAATTCCTCTCAAAATCCACCGCTTATTTATGCACAAGTATCTGAGAACATCTATATATAGCATGACACTGCGGCGCGGCAGCGTCCATAAAAGCGGAGCGAGCGCGTGGGTGGGTCCCGCAGGGATGCGCGCCCAATTTTACCGCGGGGTGTATAGTACAGTGCCACGCCCTGCTCTCTCGCTCCCGTAGGGTGCAGCATATATATGTATAGGGGAGACTGCGCGTGTATTATACCGCCTGCGCTTGGACGGGGTAGCGACCCGATTCGATGGCGAGTTCGGGGTTAATTCACGACCAAATTGCGGCTGATGCGAAAATGCGAAAGTATATAATGGCGGAAAGATTAGGGTGCGTAAGATTGGATGCATCTTTGAACGATCGTCGTGTGTATATATACTTTTATATCGGAGTTGTAGGCGAAAATCTATGCGTATGATCGCGTGATGATTTCATCTTCGGAGCGTTGAACCGGCGCACACGTTTTTGCGAGAACAACAGCGACCAATCAGAGATACATTACCGAAGGAGAGTAGACGCGAGAGAGAAAAAAAAGAGGCGAGGCCGCGCGCACAAAGCGCCGTCGACGACTCTCGCAAGCTTATCTACAGTCTCCTGTGTTTTCTTCTCTCCTACATACATATAGGTACCTACCGCGGGAAAAAAAATATAGCGCAGAGGACGCGAGCGACGACTCGCGGGAGATTCCTTTTCTTTTCTGTATAAATACACACGCGCGCTCGCGCGCGTAAGAAGAGAAAAAACCCACAACCTTCGCTCTCCTCGTAAACACACATCGCGCACACGTATCCTACGCATTCCGCTCGCATTGTCCGGCTCTCTTGTCATCTGGATTATCATCGCGCGTATATTACTCGTCCTTTTTGTCTCTCCCTCTCTCTCTCTCTCTCACCCGCGCGCAGTTTCCGGCCGTTAATCACAGACACACACAGTGGCGCGCATTGTCGCCGCCGCCGACGACGACGACGAAAAAAGAAGGAAAACAGAAAAAAAATAAAAGAAGAATTAGCGCGGTAGTAGGCGGCTGTGATTAGCGCGCGAGCGTCGCTGTGTTGCGACACGTCGCAAGATGCGTCCAAGGACCGCGGCTGTGCGTGCACGATGTGTGCGCATCATTGTCGTGAGAGATGATGGAGAGCGACGACGCCTATATATGTATATTCGAACGGCTTTGAGCGACGGTATATACCTACACGGCGCTTTGTTGCGTGGCGTGATAAGAGCGCGAGGAGTGCTGCATCATTTCGGGATGCGACGACGACGGCTTTTATGCAACCGAATATCTTGGAGAACAAAAAAAAGAACCGCGGTTTTATATACACGCGTGTACACGCGCGGTTCTATAATTATTTGTGTATGTAGGATGCGGGGAGGGACGGGCGGGAATTTATATAGCGGCGATGATCATCGCATGTTCCCCGGGCATTTGGCAGCTCGCTCTCTGTATGTGTATAAGTAATCCGCGCACGCAGTCACGGAAAACCAATGAGATAAAACAACGCGTGTGCCCTGCGGTGTAAGTCGTATTTTTTTCCTCTATAAGCTTCGGTTTGTTTTCGCGCATATATATATATAGCAGCTCGTCGAGCGATTCGCGACTAACAGGTGGGAGAGAGACACTGTGTTGTTTTTTGTATAAAAAACCCGACGGAGACGAGAAAAGGAAAAACGCGACTCGCTGCATCACACGTGTAATACCATAATGACATTGGAAAAGAAAAAAAGAAGAGCTAGTCTCCTAAGCAATCCTTTTAGAAGAATCTCTCAAGGGCTCGAGAGCGAGTGAGAGACGCACACACACACACATCACCTATAAGCCACAAACTGCGCCGCGCGCGCGTGCGGGTGAGATGACGCGTCGCGAAAGAAATGGGTCAAGCTCCTTCAACAAGATCTCGAGCAAATCTCTCTCTCGGGCTTAGAAAAAAAGAGGGCCTTACGTAACGCGCGCGCGGAAAAAAAAAGATGCGAGAATCTTCGGGGACGTTAATCTGACCGCTGCCGCCGCCGCCGCGGCTGCATCCGCCGAGCTCGAGAAGCCGATAAAGCGCGCCGTCATCGATTCTGTCGCGCCGGAAACGCGCATAGTCGGCCCGGGGGTGGACCGACGGAGAGAGTCTTTCTATTTTTTCTCCTCTCATCAGCGGCGAACATAGAAATATATTCTAAATTCAAAGTACACGCGGAGGCTTGATATATATCTCTGTCCAACATCTCCCCGAAAACTTCTTCTTCTTCTTTTTCAAAAAAGTAGTGTACAGTAGTAGTACGAAATTTGACAAAAAATTCAAAGTCCTCTGCGGTCTCTCGAGGAAACCAGTTCCCATTATCTCTCCCTGGCGACGGGTAAGCCGCGATCGAGCGCCGGAGATTTCGGAGCACGCCGAGAGTCTTGCTCCGAAATGTATAAAAAAGAAGAAAAAAACACGCTATAAACTGACCTTTCATCGAGAAATCCATGCCGATCGCCGGCGGGCGGTGCACTACTGCTACGTCGCTCATCCGCCCTCCTCACGACAGCCTCCTGGTCTCCAGCATCTCTCTATCTCTCACCACTGTATATCTCCTCACCACACTCTTTTTCCAATATATCTCCCAATGAATTCTCTCTACCACTGACAATCTCTTCTCTTATACACCACTGGTCCTCGCACAAGACTCTTTCTCTATCTCTCTCTATATATATCCTTCACTCTTGCATCCGCGCACAGTACAGCAGCACTATATATATATCTGTACACGGACCGCGTCCGCTCTCTCGCTCCTGTCGCTCCGACTCGCCGAGGAGAAGTGACTGCTGCGCGCGGCGCCCGCTGCTGAACCTGCCGCCGGCGGCGGGCGATCATCTGCCTGCCTCCTACCCCGCGCAGAGTTTCTCTCTCTCTCTCTCTCTCTCTCTCTCGCTCTCACTCGTCTCGTCGTGTCCCCCCCTCCTCTCTCTCTCGTACGTACGGAGAGCAGCGTATATACACACTCCTCTCCCGAGAGAGCTGAGCAGCCTACCTGCGCGGGAGGGGAGGATAGAGCGTATCTCTCGCTCTCTCGTGCGCGCTGCTGCTGCTGCTGCTTCCCCTCTCTCCTCGCCCTGGTGGTGGCGTGCGTCGCCTTCGTCGTCGTCGCCCGCGCGCGCGCGCGCTCAGCTAGCCATCCCCACCACTGTATAGACGCTGTGGAGAGCTGCTGCTGCTGCTGCTGCTACTGCTATAATACCTGGACGTCAGGTGGGTATCTGCGCGCGAGCGGCTCATCCACGCGCGCGCCTGTGTGTGATGTATATATTTTACTTATACACCCTCGCCGTATAGAGGAGGAGAAGGAGGCGGCGGCTAGTGGAAGGCCGCGACGCGGTCGATTTGATGCTGCGCGAGAGACAGAGGCGATCGATCGCGCAAATGAATAGTAGGAGAATATATCGATCGGCCGTGCCGATATATTGTATATATATATAGTGCGTATTATCTTCGAGCTGGAGAGCCTGAAGAGTGTGTTTGTTTGCTGTTACACGAAGCGATCGATCGGTCGCTTGTACTTATATATACCGTGGCGACGCTGCTGCTGCTGCTGCTGCAGATGAATGGATGTTGTTAATAAACTTTCGCTCATAAGCGCGGCCGCTTGAATTTTCCCTATAGATGGTTTAAAATACTAAGAAGCTGCATAACGTCCATTAGTAGAATATAATATTCAGTGGAAGCAGGAAGTGTAGTAGTATATACGCTCCCCATTAACTCGTATATAGCAAGTTGTAGATTGCGATCGCGAGACAGCTGATACTTTTTTAATTGCACATCATTTTTCCTACATTATATATATATATATACTGCATTTTCGTCCCAACGAATCGGTACTTGCTGAATGTATACACACCGGTGTCAGCGTGCATGCACGCGCGCGTTTATTAATGAAAAGTACCTATAGCGTATATATACGCTAACATAATCAGTCTCCGTCTGACGTCGAGAGAGAAACCGAGAACCGTCCGCAGAACAAATCGAGTAAATTAGCCACGGCTGCGCTTTAGAGATGAATTTGCGCTCTGGTAAGTCTTACTTTCACTCTCTCCCGACGAGCCGGAAATCGCTCGAGAAAGAAAGAGAGAGAATGATAATTTCCGAGCGCGTGGGTAATTAAAAGTGACCGCTGTTACGTATATTAGCGCTATACTATACGTGGAAGCTTCTTCGATACTATGCGCGCGCGTATATAGACGTAATTTTCTCTGGCTTTCTGTCGTGTGGAAAAATAATTTCGTTGTTACCCGCGTATAAATATATTTATTATGCGCAATTCTTCAGCGGTTTCTCACGTGTCTCCAAGTCCGCTTAAATTTAGAGATCCATTGACGGCTTATTATGGGGCTTTTGATACCGCAGCTCTCGCGTCGCGCGTTCCCGCTCGATTGAGCTTGAATATAAGCGCGCGGTATATTGTAGGGTTTCGGTATATACGCTGAATAATGCATATTCGGATGGGAGAAATGAATTTTACGCTTTTGAGCATCTAAGAGGGGACCATTAGCATGTCATTGAATTTCTATATATATTGTTTGAATTTTTAAGAGGCTCTTTATCGCTCTAGTCCTATCTTATGTATATACACTTCTAGATTTTTCGGGATCGTGGGCAAAGTCACAAGTAAAGATCTCGTCGATTTTATCTTTCATGGGTCTTAACCCTAAAACATCGACATCTCCCCTTCCTTCCAAAACCACGAAAATCCAAAAACTTGAACGCAAATTACATCTGTCGAGAAAGCGCGCGCCCGCATCGTCTTCGTTGCCGGCTGGCGCGCATCTGCGTGCTCCCGCGATGCTTTATCCGGTTTCCTTATATTTTCTTTTTGGAGGCGTGTGTGTTTTGACGTAGAATTTCGGAGCAGATTTGGGAACAATTAAGGTTGTTATTATGAGTATTTAGGCGGATTTTCCGCTAGAAAGTTCGCGATGTCATGGACTATTGCAACGATGGAAAAATAGTACTTTAAAGAAATTATCAACTTTGAGGATGTAGATATGTTTGGTTTGCTATACACAAATACTTTTGTAAAGACGTACTTTTGTTTATGTCGGACATTTTCTCTAAATAAACTAAGGCAATTAATATATTACTCCTAACACAATGTATATAGAGCGGTAAATAAGCAATCGCGATCCTTAATTTACACTCGAACATTTTGTTTTTATCGTCCATTGTCGCCGGCTCCTGTATTACAATATTTATATCGCCCTCCCTCTTGTCGATTAACATATAATCGACGCTCGCGCGCGCGCTGCAGCAAATATTTACTCCGCGCTAATGGCATGCTAATCCCATTCCAATAAAATACCCTGTTAACTGCGCCCGCCGAAAGGTCATACCCAAAGAAGACGAAGAAGAAGTGGCATAGACGTGTGTGACCCTTGACGAAAAACAAAATCTTCTCACCAATAAAACCCAAAACAAACGTTCGTAACCGAGAGCGACATGTACAGGAGATTAGAAAATCCGATCTCGAAGGATCCCTTTCTTTTCCGCGCGCGCGCGCGGCGGTGGCAATAAACCGTTTAAAGAGATGACCCCTGTGAGCGAGGGTAGATATAGATACGACCATAGCCCCATCATCATCATGCAAATTCGTATACCTGCGCGCGTAACGGGAGAGGGAAAAAAAAAGGACGCGCGTGGACTTTCGGTCCATCGTCCCGTATTTTTTTCCTCCTTCCCTCGCGCGCATCTTTGGGCCCTTTCACATCATGGTCACGTCGACGCGAAGCTTCTCCGACTTTTGTGTCCACGGAGAGAGAGAGAGAGTATAACAATGCGCGCTGTTGCTAGTCATTAGGCGATCGAGGGCCAACAGTTGACTTTCGCGGCGGTTATTCGCTGACTCTTTGACCTGCACGCGCGATAAGTCGGGGATCAAAAGGTTAATAGCGTAAAAGGAGCAAAAAATTTCAGAAGGTCCAGCAGGAGGATTTTGTTTGAAAAATCGCAGAGTCGTTTATGGGCGCTTGGCGAAACATTAAAAGCGCGCAGCTGTTGCATGTTATGGACGATACTGTATAAGTAATGCCAAGAAAATAAATATTTTTTTCGCGCTGAGATTTTTATAATATTATATGCCTTGAAATAAAATCATTTGATAAAGTATATACGTATTAAATATCTCATATATTTCAATCATCCAGTTTATACAAAACAAAATTCACTTGTGAATCGCTTTCACACGTTCAATACACGGCAGATGATTGAAAAACCACCGTTAAATGTCCCTCCATCCGTCACGCCCACCACCGCAAAATCATCTGCACTTCTATATCCGCTACCACACTTTCTCTCTCTCTCTCCCGCGCCTCTGCAATCATAAATCTCTCGGGGTAGGTACCTATACTCTCCAACCGCACCACACCGCTGACCAAAATCCAGACCAAATCGGAATATCCTGCACAATAGTATGCCAAGGCCGCTGGCGCACGAATCTCTCCCTCTCTCTAAAACTTACCGAATCCGCAGTATGGCTTTGGAGAGAAGATGCGCGCCGCAATGTATATACATACGCGGCGTGCGTATATGCGAGCGAGTGAGCGAGCGATCGATAAGAGCACACTGCAGCCTTGGCCCGCGTCCTTCGCGCTCGCGCGGCGTACTTTGCGATACGTGTGTATATAGTAGTGTGGTACACGTGCCTGTACGGGTAGGAGCCGCAGTCGAGAGATATTCTATAGGCTCTGCATCGCTACCGCTCGTATATGCAAAGCGCGCGACGCGCGGCCTGATGTATAGCGCGGAGTCTGGATCGATGCGCGCGGATGGTGCGGCGGCGAGTGGTGACATTGAGCGCTGTGTGTGTTACTAGTGGTGGGGATATTTATTTTGTTGTTGTTGTTTTTTTTTTTGTGGAGAGATGATGGGGGAGAATTTAATATTTGGCTTTGAATTATATACTTTTATTATTGTTTAAAATCTGAATGGTTTTTGTTACAATATATGATTTTTATATAGGTTTAGTCTATATTTACTGTATTGATAATGTTATTATCGCGAAGAAAATTAAACTTTTTCAACTTGTCTATAGCTTTTGTTGTATTCGTCAATCTACAAAATATAATTATAGTATATTTTCTGAATTAAATTTGCAATTTAACAAAAATAATTAATTTGCCGATGATGTGAAAGTTCTGATATTATTACTAAAAGAGTCTTCTATAATATATACGATGCGCTATGAAATCTTGTTAGGCCCGACAAAATCTTGAGTGTATAAGTATATAGTAGTTACTAAAAGTTTATAAACTATATGTAGGTAGTAATTTAAAATTTATCTTTACTGCAATAAAAATAGAAACATATACCTTCTTCCGCATCGAAATATCGTTGTGATAATCACTCGCTGTGTGGTTTCCCCGTGAGAGCGGATAGATTTTATTAATTAGATATTTGCATAAGAACATATCTGATTAGCGAGATATACCGCTGTGGCGCGACGTTAAATAAGTGAAATTTCTCCCCGATAAGCGAATGTTTATACTGACTTCAGATCGCATGTGTGTAAGCGTGAGTAGCTAATTCACAACTCACAATGAATGAGATACCATAATTATTCCGTTAAACGCAATTCACTAAAAATATTTAGGAAAACTATAATTTTACTATCACAGAGTTCCATTAACTTAACTGATCATCCATAGCTAATTTCTCTATCTCAGCCGAAAACTCTTCCAGGGTGGCATCCTCGCCCACCATATTCCAGTAATAAATCAAAACCATCAATCTCCCCCGGCCGCCCAATTAATCGCGTACACTACAATCCAAAAGTAGTTGGCATGGAATTAGTTGACAGCTTTAGAGGTGATTCGATATACGCACATACGTACACACACTCAATTAACGCAATATATCCGTATATAGAGGCGCCGGAGCCGGAGCCGCAACCACCCGTGGCGAGCGTGGCTCTTTTCTATATAGCTCACAACAATGCCCCCTCGACGATTTACAACGAGGCAGCGTTCATCATGCCGAACGTGGACACTCTCTGGTGCCGTAGTCTGTGTGCACACTGGCCGGCGATCTGCAGGTAGCAGCGGGGAGAAAGCGATGTAAATTTTAGCGGAAGGATAAAGGGGCGCAGAGAGAGAGAGAGAGAGAGAGGAAGGACACTTGGTTGGTGGCGCGCGGTCAAGAGATGTAAGGTGAGACAGAGGGATAAGGGGGTACATGAGATTGTGATGCAAATATCTTTTCTAAAGGTTTATTATTTTATTTGCTGGATGTGAATGGTGTGCGATGTAAACGTGTCGTTCGACTATACTGTGATTCATCATTTTGAATGATAGAACATAGTTTTTCGAGCAAAATTGTAAGTCGGTATATATAGGTTGAGTGTAAAATAAAGAATTTTAATGTTATAATATTGTGTATAAGTTTAATTTTCTATACTGGCTGAGGGGGTGTACTTCAAGTCACAGGTTCTGCGCTAAAACTGTAGGGTATGTTATTGGATGTGTAAATATGATGAAAGCTGCAGATACATATACTCTAATGTTGGGAAAAAACCGATGTTTTTAGTGCTGACGCTTTGCACGCAGTGTTAAAAACTAAACAATAAAACTAAAGGAAAAGGTGTAAATAAAGCATAAGATAAGATTAAATTCGACTAAATCTTTACCGTGGACCCAGAAAATTATTTTCATCGTAAAAACAGTTTGTATCTTAGATTACAAAAGTCACCCCCAGATCAAGATAACGGCACTGTATTTCAATCCTGACACACTGAAGCATTCATCCCACCGGACAACTGTTACAAAGGACTATATATATGCGATCTCGGCCGCCTCGTGCATGTGCACCGCATAGAGCCCCGAGAGGGAAAGATGACGGGGGAAAAGATTTGGACGGTTCGGGAGAGGAGGAGGAGACGGGCATAGAAAGCGGAGCCGCGGACCGGAAGATCATTACCCAAACGCAAAACTGTAAGGACCCTAAGACAATGCGGATCTGTGCGTGTGTATATAAAATATATAGCCGGGCACAATAGCCGGCCACGGCGGATACAAAGAAGATCGGGGTGGTGCGCGTATTGTCACTGCAATTACGCCTTTATGGGATGGTCGTATAGCCATTGTCCCTTCGGAGTATATTCGCGTAAGTTCTCGCCAGGTATAGAGAGAAGATACCGACGCTCGGGACGGTTTGGCGAGATGGAGAGAGAGGTCCGAAAGTTTTTCGCGCGGCGAGGGGTATATGATCATACGTTTTTTTTTGCGCGCGCGCGTTGGGGATGAAGGAGAAAGATGATGCTTGGCATTATTTAACGTGCGTTTCGTGAATGGTTCGCTATTAAATGGCTTATAGGTTGACTTGTGACAAAATTCTCACAATAACCATATGATACTTTAAGATTCGAATATTTCGTGCGAGCGCTTTCCTTTTCTCAAGTTTTGCTCTGAAAGTATAGCAACCGTCAATGTTTACCCACTTTGAGAGAACGAAGGAAGGCCCTATATTTTTGTCGCAATGAACTCGATCGTAAATAATGTACCCCAATAAAACGATGCTGTGAACTGCAATGGGTCCAGGTCCCAGGTTCGAAAACTTGGCCGGGGTCTGAGTAACGCACGCCGAGGGATTATACACGTCAGTCTATGGTATAAGTACGCTGACAGATAATGTTATGTTTAATAGAAGACGTCGAGACAAAGTTTTACGGTTCTGAAATACCGGGGCACGCTGTCGCCAGTCTGCGAGGTAATGCGCCCTGATGACACCGTAATGAACCGGTGGCGACAGGACTGCTGTCTCTATGTCTGTTCCTATTTTCAGCATCGCTGTTATCTTTGCGGCTGAATCTCTTAAAAGTTAGGCTTGGGAACGGTATAAGTATAGATGCAACGTGTGCCGTTTGGGGCTGATGAAATATATGACATTTTTGTACCTTAGAAACAGCACGAGCTGATACTAATCCGCAAATTTTGTATGTATATAAGTACGTCAATACGAAATTTTGACGTTTCCGAAGAATCACAATTTTTATCGTGCAGTAAACTTCTATATAGTGTATATGTATAACGTAACTACAGAATTATTAACAGAAACAAATACTTTTCTCCACAGTTGCAGTTTTGGGAAATTCTTAATATTGGTCATCATGGAATTAATGTTAAAAATATAATATACGAAAACGATTTGGTGAGGATTAGGGAATAAGCCGTACTGTCATCTATAAACTTTCTTCTTCTTTTTCTTCCTCATTCCTCTTCCGTGTTGCTTATATGGTTCTAAGTATTTTCTTTTATATTTCGGATATTAGCTTATTATTTCTTATAAATACATATTTAAAAATATGTTTGGAGTCAATCTATACATATAGCTCAATTAAAATAAGTAATAAATAAAACATCATGCTCCCAACCAAAGCGGGCCAATTTTTATTCCGTACATAATAGACACTTCCAATCATATGTTTCACTGCATCAGGAAAAGGCAAAACATTAATGTAGGTCAGGTCGATATTTACTATAACGCAGCACGTGACACGAGGTTTCAGAACTCCGCAGACGCGTCTCCGCGCGCACGCATATTATACCTATACTCAACTCGCAACGCTTGCAGGCGACGTGAGAGCGAGAAACATTATCTCTCTCCCTCTCTCTCCGCTGCCGAGACAAAAGGAAATTTTCTAAACATCCCGGTACAGTCGATTTTGTACATTTCCGAAGTGGATTCTCAATTAAGAGAAATCTCGTCCTCGTATAGCTAATTAGTCGCGCGCCGCAGCGGAGGAGAAAGAGAGAAGAACGCTGCTGCATACGCATATACATATACAGGCGCGCAGTTAATTGCCGTCTAACGAGCATCTAACTGGCAGCGCGCCGGCGCACTTAAGATTTTCGTCTCTCGGCGATAATGCTCCTTATGCACGTGTGTATAGATATATATGTACCCTATATCGATATATCGGAATGTGCCGGACGATGATGCGAGGCCGAGTCATCGCGTTGTTTCGCGCGATTTTATCACGCGTACGTAGGTGTTTTTTTCGGCGATGTTTCGTAATGTGCGGCAGTAGCTTTTCCTCGTTAGGGCGAACGATGGAAGCGAGATGCGTATAGAGCGATGGTTTGCTGATTGGTTTTTCATGAGATTTTTCTTTTTTTTGAAGTTATGAACGAATGATGTCGTTTTTGAGGAGGTCCAGTAATGTCTTACTATTAGCGTCGTGATTTTCTAAAGGTGAAACGGAGAGATTTATATATATACCTCTGCGCTAATATTTTTAGCCATATTTTATTGCTCATAATATTAACTCGTTGTAAAGCAATAATTTTGTCAAAATAGCTGCGTCATTTTGTCAATTTGATAAAAGTTATACCCTAAAATAACTTTTTTAAATATTGTTATATAATTTTGTTTCTTCGTAAAAAATGTAATAGTGACCTTTATATATTTACACGAGCAGCGAGCTAATCCGCATTCCACCCGTCTATTCGCCGACCACCTCCGGCGTCTAAAATTTTGTTCCACCTCGAACTACCGCAGTCTCCCCGACCTATCGCTATCTCGGAAGCTCTCGGCTTCAAGGAAATCTTCTCAAAAACGACGCTCGAACAAATACACACACGCACACACGTGTGCTTGGGCAAGAGAGGCCTTACGCAAGGCGAGCAAACAGATGCGCGAGATTCGATTATCGAGGGCGATCCGTGTATGATGCGCGGGGCTTCTTATCGCGGCGCGAGAGAAAAAATCTCTCGGGCTCCGAGAAATCGAACAACGGTGTTTGCACGCGGCGTTGTGCTTTCGACATATATATGTGTGTGTGTACGGTGGAAAGGCGCGTCGTTGGTGATATGGTATGTGCCGTCGCGACGATGGAATTTGGTGAGGAGCGAGGATTCCGTTTTCCGACTGATGATATACGCGGTAAATATGGGATGAGGTGTCGGTGGACGATGCGAAGATTAATTAATTATGGTGCAGGTGGAGATGAGAAGCCGTTAAAGTTCGTCAAGTCAGGATTTGGGAAAGGTGCTTCATTCTTATAATTTTGAAGTTAATAAATTTTACTTATTTCGCAGTTACTTCTAGCCGGTCAGAGTAGATAGTTTTCTTTTTTTATAATCGCTTTAGTATATCGTAGCTTTTCATCTATATTAACTACTCTATTTTCTATATTTAGAATTATTCGCTGAATTGGCACTATAATTATCTATGACTCGAGATTTTAAGAACATTCGATATGATAACATGAATATCATTTTTATTTTTGGCTACTATCATTGAAGATCAACAAAGATTTCCTCGAATTCAAATTCAATGATTCAGTTATGTGATTCATGATCAGCAGAGATTCGCGCATGCCAATAATTTTTAGCTTCTTTTATTGATTTTTATTTTATTCAACCATCATAACAGAAAAACTTTGACCAATTTTTGAAAAAGTTTAGCTCGAGATTTTCTAAAAAAAAAAAAAAAAAAATAAATGAATTGATGTATATTTTTATGATCATCATTGCGCAATAGATATATATTATATCTTTAATGACAACCTTCAGATAAGTGAATTTAGATCTTTTCACGATAAGAAACAATTGTTTCAAGAGTCCGTCACCTTCCTAATTGATGGTTAATTTTAATCATCATTCGTCTATTTTAAAAATTTACTTGGCAACAAACGAATTCCGGACTATAAATATATAGAATTCGCACGTATGTT
>JAPYZP010003894.1:0-11508 GCA_030522985.1 Torymus sinensis
GCGCGCGCGAGTTTTCATCGAGTGCGTCAATATATCTCGTATTTTTATTGCTCTGCCTCGTCTTCGCCGGTACAGGACAATACTCGTATCAAAACAATCGATTAATGAAAGCCGGCATTTTTTTGCAGAATTGACGCACACTCCGTCGGCCGAAAAAAAAGCAGAGCTCTCGAATCCCGGAGAGAAAAAAGCGAGCATTCCGTTCCACATACATATTATATCTATCGCGCATCTCGCAGAGAGATGAGGTACCCGTGAGAGAATAACGATCTCTCGCAATTATTCGATAACCGAGGCGGGTGGGTGACTAAGCGCGAGCGCGCGAGTGACCGCGCGCGGGATTTCCCGCGCGCGTAGGTTACAATCGCGTAGTCTATACTGGACCGCGAACTGCGGTATATAGCTATATAAGTTCCCCTCCTCGCTGAATGTGTGTGTGAGGGGGTATCCCTACCACGGAGAAACAGCGGCGCGCGAGTCATCCCCACTACCGCGAGTGTAGTAAGTTTCCCCGCGTGGTGCCGAGGTGGAGAAAATGAGGATTCACGGTAGTTTGGTGTACGTGGATTATCATTGACAAAATGGCACATGACCCTAAGTAATTAGATCGTTAATTAAGGGGCGGAAGTATGATTTTTTTCTTTTCTTTTTTTAATAAAAAGATTGTGGCCGAAAGCATGCGCGATTTGTTTTTGTTCGATAAGGAAAACTCCGATCGACAACAAATATTGGAGTTTTTCCGCGTGTATCGAGTGTCGATGTAACGAGTTGAATCATTACTTCCGCTGGAGCGATTACATGCAAAATCAGCAATCTCGTTACATAGTATTTTCTGACAGCCGCGTAAAAGTTCCGTAATCGTTGATGCAATTTTATCCTCACTCTGAGTGTATTATTTAATGGAGTACGACGTTGCTGAAAAATTCCACATTTTTCCTAGGATTCATTCATGAATGAATTCAAATTCGTACAAAAGGAAAAAACCTCGTAAAAACTGGAGTCGTGAGGAAACTTTTTAAGCTTTGTAGGTTGGTTCCTAGAAGATAAGAGAATTTACTCCATAAAGTCTTTTACAATTAATCAATAAAAAAAAGAAAAAAAATAGCCAACTTTAATACATGTTCTATGATAGTTTCATCGGCATATGCAAAGATTCATTAAATGTAAAACAAGATAGCAAGAGTTCAATAAATTGCTGCTACTCAAGTTGAAATTTGCAGAACCGGCCCTTGAAAGTTTGCGTGACGAGAACTCAACTCTTCACCCGTGTCGCACAATCCGGCATACCGAAACACTCGAAAAAGTCCAAAAGCCCCGAACACACAATCGCCGTCGCGCTTCCGCGAAAATCTCTCACGCGCGTCCGCTTCAAAAGCACAAACCTTCTCTCTGCCTCTGTCTCTCGAGCATCGACGCTTCGGAATTCAGGTCTCCGAAGGTGGAATTTCCGGGAAAGGGTGTACCTACGATCACGGCAATTTGCGTCACCTGTACACGTGCGCGCGTTCTTGCGTCCGAAGAAAAAGAAATCGGAGGGACCCTCGTTACGTGACGCGTCGATGATGATGGGAGGACAAGTGAGAGAGCGAGAAAGAGAGACGAGCACTTTATTGTACAGGATCTTTGATTTCTGACGCGTGTGTGTACGTCCGTCGCTGTATGCGTGTACGTAGGTTAGATTCTATTATTACCTTCTTATACACAGAGAAAAGAAAATCTTTACATTAAAGGAACGTCATTAACTATAAACGAACGGACGTTTGGATACGGACAAACTAAAGTTCGTTAACAGCTAAATAATATTTCCTAATAGTTAAGAAACCATGTTTTCGACATTGCAGAAAATTTGAACCAATGAGCTGCGCCTAAACTGTTAAGGAATATTACTTAATTATTAAGAAATATATATACTTTAGTACAAATAACATCAGGATTTTATAGTTAGAAAAGTATATTTTAATCCAAAGATTTTCTTTTCTCTGTGATATGACGACGAGCGCGTATATATACAACGGGGGATGAGGGGTAGCGCCGTTTGCCTGCATGGCCTTATACGCCCACGTTATGGAGTAGGTTTTTCCTAGCCGTAGTAAATTAGCGCAGCGCTGAAGCGATTTAAGCGTTATCGTGTGGGGGAGATTTTATTTGTAAATATATATATGTATACACGAGAGCGGGGAAATGACGGGTTGGTGTAAACAGTCGAAGGATGGCGACGGAAAAGCGCTAATTGACGTGGGACGCCCGAGGAGTTTTTTTAAGGGACTAGGGTAGGAGTTCAGTAGTCAACAGTGTACAAATAGAAATTAATTGACGGCGATATAGTTTTACGCGAAACAGATCCTTTTTATAAGGGTCTAAATTCCGTCGTACAGAGTATTTCCAGATATAATTGTAAAAAGTATAGAGATTCGTTCTTTAATTTGATACGCGTAGGTGTGTACTTATAAGTTTTATACTCTAAAATGCTTAAAATATTCGAATTGAATGAAGTTTAATAAGTTTAAATTCTCTTCCAAAAAAGTCCCACGATCTCTCTCAAGTCATAGTAAAATAATTCAAAATTATTTGAAACGTATTCAAATGTAAGAAAATTTTGCCAAATCAGATGACTCACATAACATTAATCCCCCACAACTAAATCCCAGAGCGCATCCCACCTCAACTGCAACAAATAATTAATCGCCCTTCCAGCGCCCACGCGTCAACCCACATTCCCTAGCATTCTGGCCTCGATCCAGCGGCCCGCGAACTACACGCGGCTGCAAACAGCTGGGCGAAGCGCGTGAATCAACTGTAGGCGCCTCATCTCTCTCTCTCGCGTGTGCCACGGCAGCCCGTTATCATCATCGCGTCTCCGGTGACGTAACGACGACCCTCCGCGCGAATCGCACGCGCGTCGCGGCGATGCTCCCGTTTAGTTCGCGGAATCGCGCCTAAAGCGCGTGACGCAGAGAAAGGCCGGCACGCGTCGCCGTGTCGCGACAGTGAGGAATTGACGAAGACGACCAGGATTGTGTAGTCTATTTTTAAGGCGACGATCGCTCGTCTGGCTTTGGTCGCGGCTGTTTTGGCGCCCGCGGATCAATCTGATTACGCACGTTCGGACGGTGCGTGAATGAATGGAGATGAGCGCCGGTGAGGTGTCAATGAGGTGGGAGCGAGGCTTGTTGTGGAATTTATTATAATGATGTGTGATGTGCACGGGGATTTTTTTCGCGACCGGTTTAATGAGAGTGATCGGGGAGATCGGTTTTTTATTTCCCACGCCTGATGACGGATGGGTTTCCAGTTTTTGCTTGCTTAGATATTTATAGAGATATTGGGGAAAACTGTTACATTGCACAAAGTTCTGTTTTTGTTTTTTAATGACATGTGATTTCCCTGTCGGAGATTGAAGTGTACTTTTTATGTACATTAGTAATTTATAAATATAGGGAAAACTGAGGTTTACAAATTTTAAACAGTAAAAATTCTCTCCGTATTGATAGTATTTTATTTGGTAAATTTTCTGATTTATTGTAGATTTTCAGAAAATAGAATTTCCTGAAAACTCATGATTTTAAACATAATATAATTAGATAAGCTAAAATATTTTCATACGCCTCATAATAAAACTTCTTTTTTACTGAAAATTTTTCAATGTTAGGTTATATTCCAACGCTTACTTAGCTCATTAACAATCAAGCGGAATAGCTTATTAATTTTCAAAATTACTGTCGGCTCTACGTCAATGCATAACTATTATAGTTTTTAACGAACGTAAGAAGCAATCTTACGCGGCGTTTAGGTTTCAGTTAGACGTTTCACGTCACAATTTGAGTCAATTCAAAAGTTCCGTCATTATTTCCTCTTTTTTCACTTGCACTGTGCGTTCGTCAAATCTTATGCTTCCTTCAGTCTTTAATCAACAGACATCCTTAGAGTGGAAAATTTTTTTGATATCGTCATGTGTTATTTTTGGTAGTTATAATGCATCTATCGATTACTACAAATGTTATTTTTTATAAACAGTAGGAGTAGGAAATGGATCTTTATAACGATATCACTTTTAGAAATTAATCAATTTTTAGATACTAAAGTTAAAATAAAGTTGTTACAATTTAGAAAAATACTTTATTTTAATATTTATATCCATAAATAGGTTAGATGGCTTGAAGTACACTAATCGATACTATTGCAGGAATCACGGTCTAATAAAAGAGCTATTTTGAAATTACGGATAAAAGTAAGAATATTGTTCTTGAAATAATAAGTTTTATCGAGACGCTATACTTTTATATTTCAAATAATTTATTAATGGCAGATTTGAAATTTTTAGTTTTCGATTCCAAATATTTTAAATTAATTTTTCAATTCGTATAAAACATTTGAATGGTTTCTTGAAATACTAATTTTAATAAAATTTCAAAATGAAGCCAATTTTGAAATTTCATAATTCTTTATCTTTTAAACCATGGTTTTTTAAAGGAGATAAATAATATTTTTTAATTGATTCATAAAAGTAAATGGTTTAATATTTCTTTAATAATATAGCACAACAGTATCATGTGCATCATGTGTTTCCACAATATGACAACCCCCAAATCCGTTAATACGAAGACAACTCAGTCATTATAAAGTTTGGAAACTATCCCCCAGCCATACAAGTGTCTGATTTTTGGGTTTTCCAGTCATTATTACAAAATTATATACGCACACCCCGCCCACTTGGCGCGTGCCCTTCCAAATGGTATGCTAATACACTAAGAATCAGCGCGCCCAATGGCTCTATTGTTGTACCGATACCTTAATAATCTCTAATCCTACCCCTTTTCGACGAACTCTTCCGCAGCAAAGTAAGGATTAGCCAACTTGGATTTACTACTAGCACGTGCCGTATTTCAAGAGTTTATCGTATTGAAAATTGTCCAGTCTACTTATAGATTTACAAGCTACATAATAAGGATGCTTGGGATTCACGCAACGCTTCCAGAATGTGCAGGTTACTTTTAGATTCTGTCGAGAATTTGCCTATACAGTTACAAAAGCACTCGAGTAATTAAATATATTGTTTGTTATGAAGTTATGATGTCGTCTTTTGAATCTTTTTAGAATGTAAAAAACCATCGTTATTGATAGTATAAGTTCCGAGACTTGCTTCAATGTCTTGACGTCAAACACTTAAATGTTAACTTGTAAAAATATTCATATGTAAAATTTATTTATTTATAACTTAATAACTTGACTTTTGAGTGAGTCACTGTGGCGTTTGTCATCCATGAGAGTTGATTTCATAAATAAATGATTTTTTTCAAAAATAGATTTTCTGTTGCTTTGGTAAACATTTAAAATTAGTTGTCTCTTCTTACGTGTGGTTTCTCTATGGAATTGAAAAATTCGTATGAAAAAATTTTATGTAATCAACAAAAAAAAGTTCTTATCAATTTTAAGAAACGTAATTTTTTTATTTTAATTTTAATAAACATGATTCTGCATAAACATTGATTGATGTAGGAGTCATTGTCACTTTAAAAGAAATATATGGATAACAAGATAAATTATAAGAACGCATAGCTTTTTTCTTATTCACAGATTGCACTCAAAAAGTCATGAGTATAATGATATTATTTTTGCAAAAATACTCGCTAATTTTATTACGAGATTACAGTGCACAACATTCAAACGATTTATAAGTAATCATTTTTTTACTAATAAAACAGCTATCTATTCATAGTAAAACTAATTTTCTATATATACACGGCGAGAAATTGTCCAGTAAATTTTACAAGGTGCTATAGTAATTCTCTCACAGACTGCTCATGTGACAAATTTTACTATGTACTATAGTAATTTTTTCTAGGGAACTTTTCTAAGGAACATATGATTTTTTTAAGGAACCTACGAATTTTTCTAAAAATCTTGTAAAAATATTTGGTGTAATAATTCACTTTCAAAATACAAGAATTATTTGTACGTAATGGGCTACTTATAATCGGTTAATTTTGTGCGATTTGATACCTATGGAAATTAATGTAGGAGCTTAACACCGATGAAGGCATAGATTTGACAGCCTTCCGGTACAAGTCGAAACACTTGGTGTACATGCACTCAACAAAAATATGCAAGTCATATACTACCCTTTAAGTATGACTTAATAACTTTTTTAAAAGATTGTCGATGTAAATCTGATAATACTGCATTCGCCCACGTATCAGACACTATATATATTAATTATATATGAATTTACTTGTAAACAAATGCATGTCGTTTTATTAATTTAATTTAGAACAATAAGAAAGTTATTTATCTAGTAAAATCAAATTTTTTTATCTCAAAATACTTAAATCTGATATAATATTTAATTTATTTAAAAATCTAAAACACAATCGCATTATTTTTGAGTTTTCATCCGTACTTTTTTTTATATCAGCGAGACTTCCTTAATAACAAAAACGTATCACCATAATATTTACGATTTAAAAAAAGCTTGCATTCTTATTTGTTGAATAGTTCATTTCATAAAAAAAGTCACGTGCTGATCAGCATTTTAAGCTATCAACGATGGTTCATTGGTGTATACGCACGACTGTCATCATAATATTGACAACTATTCACGTAGTGCATTTTTAATAAACGTACGGATGCGTATTTTTTTCATTTGCAACCGGCGAACAGCAGTTATGGAAAAAATGCGTTCACCTCACCTTCAAGAGATTTCACCTTTGTCTCACCTTTTGTCGTTATGTTTGTTTGTCACCGTCACGTTTTTCTTTTCTCTCGTTTTATTAGGAAATGCAGAAAAATAAATGCAATGAAAAAAGATCAAGTGTTGTTTAAGTTGCAAAAATGACGTCTATCAATTAAATAAGATCTGTTTATGGTACGTAATCTGCAATAATAGCAGGTTCTTATAGATAAGTCAATATAGATAATGGATTTTAGATATAGTTATAAATTAAAATAGTTATAAGATCTAAAACGATTTATGCGATAATTTGGAAGTATTTTTTTCTTAATTGTAGACCATTTTTATGTTGATAAATATTTAGTTTTATTAAACAATGAGATCAGTTATATCTTGTAACTTACACTATTTTTTAATTAAAAGAGTCATTTTATTAAATACGCATTATTTTATATCTTTTTAGTGACTTCATTAATGATTGTTTCTTTTACGATTGACTTTTTTTCGTTAACGTCTTAGCAAAAGTAAATATTTTTCTTTTGAAGTTCAAAATATTCATTCATGCACACTATATTTTCTTATTTGTGTCGGAAATCAAGGAAATTAAAAGTTTATTTTGAATTTGTAAATAAAGTTTGCTGTCTTGTTTATAGTGCTGAAACTCCAAACTTCAAAAATGACTCGTCATTAACAATAATTACTTATAAGTGATCAAATCAATTAGGAATTTTCTAATGAATTGTTTACCTGCGATTATAATATGAAAGTATGCTCATTAGCTGTCAATAGTTATAGCACTTTATATTTGATAAGACATTAATAATGCATGAAGATAGAAATATTGCACATTCATAAAAGTATTTCTAGAAATAAGAAAATCTTCTACTATAATTAAAATTAATAAAAAAATATTTTTCGATATTAATATGAATAACAAATAATTAATCATAAACATGTCTTGAATTCATAAAAATAACTTTTCAAAATAAACAAAGCATGATTATATTAATTGAAAACGTTTACTTTCGTTTGACTAAAAAAAAAGATATCGCATTTCGCTCAACTGTTCGAATAACGCCGGAACATAGAAATTGTTAATCCGTATAACGGGAGGAAAGTCACAAATACAGAATTCGTTTATTTATCAAGAAGACTCGCATTATTCGTACATGCGCGTGCCATGTGAGTTTATTACACGTGACCCAGCTCGCGACCGTCACGAGAGTAGGTAGTGTTGAAAGATAAGTATGAAAAGAGAGTGTGGAAGGGCGTCGCGTATGAGTGTCGTGTCTATGTACGCACGTTGTGTCTGCGTCTCACTGAGAAAGTCCACAGGTGAATCCACGTGACCGGCGTGATTTTTATGCTTTATTCTCGACTCGACATATTTTTAATTTTCTAACTACTTTATTTGAAACGAATTCTTGAGAAATAAACCTATAAATGGAAAATATCTGCAGCGGATTAAGTTATGCGGAATGGACAATTATCGTATAATGCTTTAGGCTGACTCTTCATTCGTATGAGTTATTTATTTTTTTATATACAATAATAAAGTCGATTGTAAATATTAGTTTTTTTTAATGATGCAATTTTTCGAGTAGTTACGTTTTTTTTCAGAAATACACCATTTTCTTTGTATCGATGACATGTACTCAAAATATTGAACTATGTTAGGTCATGTTGCAAAAAGATTTTTGAAGTATCATCCTTTCACTTAAACGTAACGACACTTCCTGCGTAACTCGTTAATAAGTCGATAATTAGCTCCGTGACGACGGTTCTATTTTGAGCAACGATGCAACTAAATTGAAAATGAAAAAAAAATCCGAACGCTATGTGAAATGGGTTTATTTGTGCAACATGCGCGTTTATGATTTCATCCAATAAACGGAGCATCCTAACGGTTCGCAAAGTGCAACCCACCAATTTGTATCCGGACGACTAAGTGGTGACTACGCGCCATTCCTCAGAAAGCCGAGATCTTGCATTTGAATGACATAAATAAAATATGACATAAAGTTAGGACTTTGAAAGTGACTCAACATTTTTTTAGATCTGGATTGAACGAGAAAATGTTTTCTTTTCTTTTGTTTCATGAACCGTTGAAATTATCTGTATTTTCCTCCCTCTTTTGAGACCATTTTTCCCTCACCAAGTTTTAGCTGATTTACAATAATATTTTCAAACTAAAAGAAAAATAAGAGAAAAATAATTTTTGGTTTTTAGTAAAAGAAAATAAAAAAATATTATTAAGAATCACTTGATTCTGCTATTATTTTTATTCCAGATGATTTATTTCAATTCTGTTTAGCGATGAAATACCGCTCTCATTGATATTCGTCATTACATACCAATAACCTTACCAGTCCAAAAGCGCAACGAGCCTCTCCCGCGCACATGCAAACAAAGCAATCAAAGCCAATCAAAAGCGCATCGACACTATAAAACGCCGAAAGCACGCATATGAACCGACCGCGTCGCCTAATCAGCATGTCAAAGCGGCGGTTTAATAATATATTCGCGCGGCGAATACGTTGAACCGCGCCGATAATCGATGTATTCGCGCGTGGATTTCAAGGACGCGGGACTTCCGGCCTCGTTGCGATTGTGCGCCGAAATCGCAGCCGACATGTGTGTATTAATTGGCAACGGTTGTTTTATGGTCGTGTATGCCCACGCGTGTGTGTGTGGACACATAATATAGCCTCGAAACAGCGCCAAGTTGAGTCTACGTCGGCCATATACGAAAAGTCTGCGGCTGGAGATTAGGTGTAATCCGAGGAGTATAGGAGGAGAATGCGGTATTACAGGTTTCGTTGATAATCAAGCAAGTGTATATTATATTTTGAGAGCAATTATTGTTAAAAGCGTTAATGTTTACGTAATATTATATAACAAAAAATTTTCTTCAGTGGCTAAGTGTTACGGTAGAAGTACTTAAACATTAGAGTTTCGTCGTCACTAGGGCTTTTAATCCTTTCTAAGCTGTTCATCTGCCGGAATGCATGGGAACCACTTTTGATTTTCCAGGAACTTACTGACCTTCCGTTTCCCCTGATTGTAATCCGACTGGCGCCAACATCTTAACGAGATCCCGCCCTAGTTTATATTTACTGACCGCGAATCACGTAAACTTTGAACCTGTCAACTAGAACATAGATAATCGGCTTTAAGAGGTCCAGCACATAATGTGATTTATAGCACTGCACTCATTCAGGTATCAGAATGGGGCGACAGACCATTATTGTACTGAGAATTTTGAATGCCGATAACTTTATATGTTTAAATAACTTTGTAGCTATTGTGAAAATTTGATTTCTTATATGTACATTGGCTGTTAATGCTTTTCGCTCGTCCAGGGTAGTAAAAAAAAATTCTTCAAAAACCATAGTGAATATTCATTTTTATGCAAGGAAATTTTATGACTTTTCATTTTACAGTAAAAACTCTCAACAAAAACTACCGCAAATCATAACCGATTTTAGTAAACTCCCCACCATGGCGCAAGGAAAAAAACTCCGTATTGATAATCACTATAAGTTATGATAAAGTACGATTTAGTAGAAGTATCTATATTTTGTTTAAAAATTAACAATATTTCAATCTTTTCAAATATAATTTTATAGAAAATACAACTATTAATTATAGTAAAATACAAAAAGTTAAATTAAATATAATAGTAATAATATATATAGTAAAGTTAAATAAAAACACATAAGTTCCTTCTACTATTTAGAATTAATAATTCCGCATAAATTTTTCATGTTCTTTTAATTTGAAAACAATGATTAATTTAACTAAATATTTATAGTAACCCTGGTAGAAAATTAACCATAAGTTGATCAGAATATGTTTAGTTTTCTGGTAATTGGTCAGCTTATGGTGAAAATTCTGGCCAGAACCCCCTTGTGCTGGTGACAGTTTCTGGTCAGAATCTGACGAATTTCTAAAATTTTCATTGTGAAAAGGAAAATATAATTAGAATTATTTTCAAGTAATGTACATCATAAATACATTACCTCTGACAATGTAAGTTAAGCTAAACATTCCTAAACTAATTTTATGCATCGGTAAAGCATTTTCAATAATTATCCTTAACAGGTTAAGCGCGGCATGGTACATATTGTACCATAAATTATTTTAAAAATTTATCTTTTAATTGTTAGAAAAAATAGTTAAAAATGTTAATTCTTTTAATTAATTAATTTTTCGCATTTATAGACTTTCAGAAAATATTGGAAAAAAATGAAGTGCATTGAATTATATAAAATTTCACCGCCGCACTGAACCTGTTAAAATATAACTAATCGGGTAATGGATTCTCATGAGATAAAGCTTATATGCTTCATATTTGTGATTTGGAAATTTGCATAAACATGAACATTTTTTTATTTCAAGATTACTTACATTTTTTGTGTTTTTACGATTTAAAAAGGATTTATTGAAGTAAATATCTTTTTTCAGCTAGCGTGTAATAGATTTTTATGTGACAAAGTTTACATTCCTGTATTTTAATTATAGTTCTGGTTTGAAGAGTTGTACTTCAATAAATTACTTCAATAACTCATTCTTAAATGGTAAATATCACAACAGATATAAGAAAACTTAAAATTAGAACATTTTCATATTTGAAATTTTCCAAATCATAACTATGACTAATATACAAATAATATAAGCTTTGTCTCATGAAAATCCTTTACCCGGTTAATTACTTATATTTTCTTTATTCATGCAGGGACCATTTGATGTAGAATCCAAAGCTGTAATATTTCTTTAACTTGTTTGCGAAGAATCAAAACAAAGTTTTATAATATAGTATCAAGTGAAACAATTTTAAA
>JAPYZP010003895.1:0-12068 GCA_030522985.1 Torymus sinensis
ACATCGTGTGGAAATTTCAAAAAATGCATGAATGTCAACTCATTAATCTTCCTGTCTGGCATTTCCTTTCTTTTATGTGGTTTTCGAGTAAAGATAAGAACGCTAATAGATTTTTGATTTTTTTTCTTAAAATATTTTTTGTTTTTACTGATACCATACCAGACTTTACTTTATGCAAATGTGACTGGGAAAATAATTTTGAATTGCATAAATTTTAATCACTGTATAACATTATAAATGATAAATACTTATTCTTTGATAAAATAATTTTTGCGAAAGCCCGTATCGCTTTTGCTATACAGTGTTATATTCTTTGACATTGAATTGTTAATATTTCTAGAGCTTTGAAGTTTACTATATTTGATAAAGAACAGTGCCATTAGCCTTTTGTTAATTTTCAAAATTCTGATAAAAATAGGTGCAGATATTCTTATAAGCGCTATCTTTTATTTATAATACCATTACAATGTTTTCGTCTTTACTTGGATACGTTTACTTGTATCCTAAAGGAAGGGACACTGTCTAATCGCAGAGTCAAATGTTAACGGCATTTTCGAGTACACTGATTTTTACGGTTAATAGCAGGTATTTATTTCTTTGACATTCTTTCGTGTTTTAATTATATAGTACCTTCTACAGTTGAAGACAAAAGTATGACACGTGTTGAACGTGTGTAATGTAGATAAAATAGTATTGATAAATTCATTTGTTTAACATGTATCCAAACGAAGAATAAAGGGTTATAATTATGATAAAAATCTTTCTATTATACAGATTAGTTCCGCTTGTCAAATTTGACGAATTAATTATTATTTAACCGTGTATCGAAATATAAAAGAGCACGGAAAGTATATTAGAAACTACAAAATCGTCCGACTAACGTTTTCCTTCATCCTCGCATGCATACAAAAAATGTAATCAAATGCACACGTATTCTAGTAGCTTCTAATCAATCATCGACGCGCTTACATTATCGCATCAGCATCTTTGTAAAAAAGGAGGCGCGGCGACAACGTCGCGCAAAATTCGCACGTGCGCCGCGCATAAAGAGCACGCGATTCCCTTATCCGGCTCGTGTGTTTGACGATCGGCGACAGGCCTACTTATAAAATTCCCAGCGCCGTAATGCCAGTCGGACGCCAGAGCGCAAACAACGTATCATGGATTTCGTCGGCGCGCATAAAGTACACGTAAATATAAACAACGCACGCGAGCTCGCTGTTATCAGTAGATATGTGTGTGCGCGCCGATTAAAATTGCAGGTATATAGGATATGGATGCGCTCGGGGCTTTTGTGCTGGCGCCTATTAAGGATTATAAAGGCGCGCGCGAGGAATGCGATCACCTTGACGGATAGAAAATTCGGATGACGCATCATCTTGGTCGCGTGTATACCTATACGTGTAATATATATATATAATGACTTGATAGATAACGTGATACGTTTTTGACCGATATTGTCTGGCGGAAGTTTATGCGTTTGTGCGGACGCGTGCGGCCGTGCCGGTGAAAATAGATTTTTCACGTGCAGCTTTGTTTCGCTTGTTTTTGGGTGGGCGCGAGGAAAGATTTTTCTTTTTTTAGCGGCTGCAGGGAGCCGGTGGTTGACGCGTGTCGCAGACTTCCGCAATTATTGCTATATAGTATGTAGAACGTCAGAGCTCTTGACGTATAGTAGAAATAAATATAAATAAAGTAACCAAAAAGAATAGACCTATATACATACGTCTCTTGAAACAATCATATGTATATGCGACCCTCACTTGATTTAGTTTAGTTTTAACTAAAGATTTTTAATTTTTTAGCTGTTTTCTCAGTAGAAAATAAAAAACTTAAACATTATTGCTATAATTATATATAGGACTATGTGTAAAATTTTTTATTTCGAATATTTGGGTTTTAATATTTTTTTTATTGATATATTACAGTATAGATTTGGATTGTGTATACGAAATATAAATTTTACTTTTTTATTTAACAAAATCTGAAAGTCGGCTGCTCTTTATATGAAGGTACAAATATTTGTTTATGACGCATCGTTGTATTTTTCCATACATCGTACCAAAATTCTCATAATTGAGATTTAAGAAATAAAGGCAAAATTCTTAATAGGACGCGAAGTTTGCAATCAACAAACAAATAAAGCTACGTGTTAAACAGAGTACAATGCATTATAAGTATTACTCATCTGAAGAAAGCAAAGATAAATTTAATCTCGAAATCTTAACTATAAATACCTATACATTAAACACATTTTTCATTAGGAAAATGTTACAGAAATATAATTAATATCATAATTTATTTACAAAAATTTAATGTATTCTTATTAGTTTAATTTTGAATGATTAAATTATTAGGAAACTTCCTAATAATATAAATATACGTTTACGAAATCGTAAAAATTATAGTTTTTAACATAAAATTGTAGTAACATTACAGATAATAAAATGTAACTTCGCTCTAGCTATATATGTACGATATGCAGAATTATCACAATATGATTCTGTTAGAATGTCATATGTTTGGGTTACAAATTATTTGTGATGTGAATAACGTTGGAGAATTATGTTCAGGTGAAGGTACCGATTGGAAACGCCTTTTGGTAGGTGTCATTGACTTGACTTTGATATTTTTGAAATTTTTAAGCCAACATACAATTTCGTTCAAATGCCATTTTCAGATGATTTGTAGTATTGATTTGAAACTTTTCAGGATGGTAAACATAATAGCATGACCCTTTTGTTCTCTAAATTAAAATTAAAGTGATTAATATTCGCTACAGGGCTATAAATATGGCAAATAATTATAAGGTTGTAAGGAACCTCGCGAAAAGTTTTGAATAAGTATATAATTGGGGAAAGTCACACTCATTATAAATGTAATAAGGGGAAGCCCGGGCAAGACGGCACACCTAAGGAAAAACGTTAATAAACAATAAATAAAAAAGAAAATATTTAAAAATAATATATGAATTCTTCAAGGATTTATATAATAACAAAAAAGAATATAAAACTATACTAAGCAAAAATAGGATTAATAAAATTCTGCATACCGAGAAAAATGAAGGTACTTTTTGTCGGCTCGAAAAATCAGCCAGGCAAGATGAAACAGCCCTATCATTTATTCTGAAGTCATACAAATAACGTACAGAACCTTTAAAGGACGTGCAGCAATAGTAAGTAGTAACAATCCCTTTTATGGTTTACCTCTGTCGCTTTTAGTCAGCATTCCTCGTATTTGCAAAACGTGCCGTTTTGCCCGTGCCATCTTGTCCAGCACTAATAATTTTTAAAATTTGTTCAAAATAATTATCTAATACAATGAACAACTCAGTTATAATGATGACTTCTTCAAATATAAATAAGGTATGTATAATACCCCTACACAGTTTGAAGTAAGTCGCGCATCTGAAAGCGTAAGTAAAGACGTTAACTTACGTTGATCGGTAAAAATCGTAATAATCGGCGCTCAAAAGGAATTTCACACGTTATCAACCTGATCAGCGCGGGCGCCCAAATCATACTAGCATATAGTAAAAAATGTTGTTTTTTTATCAATTTTCACTATTGTTTTAGTGTCATCTATTATAATATCGAAGAAAATTGCGTGTTTCGTTTTGCCCGAGTCTCCCCTACAAATAAAAATGAAATTCTACTCTTTGAAAATGACTATTATCTCTTAATGTATTTTGACCTCAATTTCGTCTGTTATCACACTATTCTGAAATGTTCATTAAGACAAAGTAAAATAATTTCGTTCGTGATGTCGTCAGTGGCACTTTACATATACTATTAATAGATACAACTTTTAATCGATCTGAATAACGATTTTACGATAATGGCCATTCAGTATAACTGCCTAAATCGGTAAAAACTTTTTTTTTCAACTGATAAAATAAAATTAGGATTCAACATTTGACTGCTATTTAGCCTAGATTTTTAATATTTAATAATGGTCACATGCCAAAAAGGGTTTAATGGTTTAGAATGGAAGAATTATTATATAGCAATAAGTTTTGGTCGTGTGTCTGTATAAACACGTATAAATGATACAACTTTTAATTTATAATTTATAATCTAAATTAAATTAATCAGAAACATATAGTGAACATAATGAATTTCTTGAAAGTGGTTTATAGAATGGTTGTAATCTGTATTTTAAAAACAAATGTTTGGCTCTGGAGTATTATGAAATTCCTATTCTCGAGTAAAAAGAACAATTAATTTGAACTGCTATAGGAAGATTTAGACTGGGGAGCGAATCTATAACACAAACAAGTACTGAATGAAAGACGAAGAGAGAATATGCAGACTGTGCAAGGAAGAAAAGGAGACTCTGAAACGTGTGATAGAAGAATGTAGGATTACAGCAGATACGAGAAAGAAATGGAAAGAAGTGGTAAAAGATGACGGAAGACACATCGCAACCCTACACGGTATAAAATGGAAGAGAAAAAGAGAAGAATTAGAAAAGAAAAGAAACGGATAAGAGGAAAGAAAGAAAGGTGAAGCAGGGTAGACGACGGCGAAGGGATCATAGCGCATTTAGCGACACCTGGAAAAGCGCCAAGGAGATAGAGACGATGCATTGTAGAAGAGGCCTGAAGGGACATGCTGAGAGTTACGAGGATAAATAGAGACAGAAAAGCGGACTGCGGATACACAATTACACACTGATCGTCACTCGAAATCACAAACCCAAACACGTACGAAAAGCAAAATAAAGAGTAGATGTTAGAAAACTCAAAGCTAGAGAACCAGAAAAGTAAAGCGCAGGGAGAGGAAGAAGTGAGAATTAACAGAAAAGAAAGAGATGGATGAGAAAACAGAGTGTGAGGAGAAGCTCAAAGAAATCGAGATTGTTGTGAAGAAGATAAGGAAGGACATAGAGATCCTCATAAAAGAGGAGTTGAGAGACCGTGAGCGCGTGATGAAGCAGAGAGAAAAACTAGAGAAACTTAGAGTTTATGGAGAAACTATTAGAGAACTATTGAGATAGCGCAAGAATGGAAAATTGGAGAAGACGAGAAGGCGCTCAGAGAAGAGGTATAGAGGTGTTGAGGAAAAACACGAAGAAATTAGTTAGAAGAGAACAGAGATCTGAAGAAATTAAGTAGAAGCCTGAAAGAAAGAATAAGAACGCACGAGAAGAAAGAAGACAGAGAAGGCGTGGAGGAGAAAAATGCAAAAAGATATATAGATAAAGGAAAAACTCGACTAATACGTCGTCAATATTGTATGCTGTATATTATGAAAAAAATAAGATAAATGATAAATTATATTATGAAGATATGAAGAAGAAATGAAAGAAAGCCCCGGGCTAAATGTATTTCTTTCGGAACTTTTTTATGTTTAAACCGACTCAAAATTTGGCAGCACTTGTTCGCTCCGATTCACAAATAGTTAAGATATATATATATATATATATATCGTTATAACTATATAGTGTATTAAGTCAGTTTAAGTTTTATAATTATATACTTATTTGATAAATAAATCTGTTATATATAGAAGAGATATATTCTTGCGTTTACTTTCTAAATTTTATTTACATGAACATCCTGTCGATACCTACGTGTTTATACTTACATTTGCTAAATATATGTAATCAATTTTTTGAATATTTCTTTTCTTCATATATTGTATACAGTTCCAGTTGAAACGAAGAATTGCGAATTAACATAATTAATAATTAATAAATAAGTATTTAAATAATATGATGGCAATAATTAATACAATATTATTATAGTAATAAATTACATCTTATAAGTAGATAAAATCATATCATTTACATGCTAAGTTTTTGATATGATTATTTTCATAAATCGCGCGTAATTATGTATAGATGTCTCTGATGATGCGAAATCTAGAGTAAATCACAATGAAAGACCGTCGCTAACATTACTAATATCTGATTGGCGCATTTCTATAGGTACCTCGCAACAGTAACAAAAATCTTCTATCGCCGCGTGCCAAAGTGAAACAGAGACAATCCGCACCCGCCAATGGCACCGCGCTGTCCCAACTCTCGACCTGGAAACCGTTCTCCGCGGCACTCCGTCTAAAAGCGCATGCGCGGGCGAGCGCGCGAGTGGGGGCGGAAAATCGCTTTATAGGGCGCTTATTACATTTATCTCCGGTGCTCTTCCTCTCTCTCACTCTGTCGCGGTATATATTTTTATTATGATTTTTGAGCGCCAGGTGGCCGCGCTCGTTTTCTCTCCCCTTTATGTCTATACATATACACACACGCACACGCTCCTCTGCTGCTGCTGTTGCTACCGTCTGCCGCCATATTACACCGAGAAATGTCACTTTGTATCTCTCGCGCGGCTCAGAAAACGCGCGCGCTTTTTCGCACCATCGTGTAGACATACTACCTATATACCGGCGTCGACCTCCACTTTCCCGCGCTCCTGCTGCTATACGAGCTGCCGTACGCGCCGGCTGCAGTTGCCCGCTGCTAGAAATCGACGGGAGAAGGAGAAGGGAAAACTATAATAAGGAGTTGTTGCGCTGCATCGGCGCATTTTTCCGGAAAGGAAGAACACAGCGCCGGCGTCGGCCGCGACCGCGAGTTGGGGAAAAGGATTATTATATATAGGTATATATGTGTGCATGTGTGTATATATATATATATGTATATGTGTAAGTTATAATGCGGGGAAGGCGCAGGAGCAGAGTAGAGGAATTAAGAAGCGAGCGACGAATGAGGAAGAGGTAGAGGGAAGCTTTAGGCTTCCTTCATAATATATGTTATTAAATATAATATTTCACATAGGAATATAGGATACATATATGGTATTGGCTTCGTAGAAATATTTCGGAGCACACTTTATTTCGGAGCAAATAAAGTGTAGCTATATCTTTTATACACAAAGAAACACGACGAATTTATGTATTTTTATTATAAGAGCTTTGAAATCTAATATTAAATTATTGCAACCGTTTTCCGTGGAATTCCAGATAGATGTACGTTATACCGGCAAACGTATCTAGTATTCGTTCGAGTATTCAAAATATAAACACAGCTAGTAGTTGATTTTTTGAGAAAATCTGGATTTTCGCATTCCAAGAGTCTAATGCTATCCTTAAAATCCTCGCGAACGCAATATAAGCAGGTTCTTCAGTGATAAACGCGCGCAATTATCATCCGTAACATCCGCATTCCTCGCACACGTACCTATATACTTCCCATATTATTCTAAACAATCCTGCCTCGAGCCCTTTTCCAAAGAAACCCATCGCGTCCGAGTCCACGCTGCAAAAAGCGCATCATTTTCCAAGTACACTCGGCAAATAAACCAGTCGGCGTTTTGATTAATGTACAGGCGAGCCCCGCCGGCGCTCCTTCCTAGATGCAGCCACGAGATAGAGCGCCCCGCGCGATATGGTGTGTACCGTTACCGTGTACTATACCGCCCGTGTGCCGGCGTGGAGAAGAGGAGAAAAATGTGCGTGAACGGGCACGCAGGTATTATAGGTATAGACAAGGTGTACGGGCGCTCGCTCGTCCCGCAGATGCACTTTCGGGGAACTATATTTTCCCTTCGCACGCCGTGTAAGTATAGTCGGGAATCGGGGGAGTATATGTATATACCTATAGCTCTATTACTCTATGCATATAGGGCCGCTTAGCGGCGCGGGTTCAGTCTCGCGGTGCCCTCGCACAAGTGCGCGTCGCTTCTTTTGCCAGGAGATAGGACAGAGACAGAAGGGGGAGATAGCACAGGTATATGACGTATCACTTGTAGCGGTATACCGTTTTCATAACTTTTGTATTACTTTATTATTGTTTTCATGCGGTCTCGCATGAGTTCCCATTGTTGACAATCTTTTTCTAGCCTGGTAATTGTGTACAATAGGACGAGCGACGCCTTTTAATAAATTATAATGAGTTTTCTTATTGATTAATTTTTTTGCGTGCCTACGTGCGCTCGCGGCGTCTGCCTGTACCCCCATACATCTCGATGTAATTAATTATCATAACATTCCTGCTAAACGATAAACTGTTAAATTGAACGCGACGCTCGACTGTATATAATTTTGAAAACTGACAGTTGGTCGGTATAATCACTGAACAACCATCAGCACTCTACTATATAATTGAGAAAAGAGTAATTAAAATAATTAATAATACACACTGATTGCAGGCACAGCCTAAGCAAGAGAGCAGCGGTCGAGAAAACATCAGGCGTTGTAAAAGCAGCCTAAAATAAAAAGCCGCCGCTGCAGAGAGAAGAGAGCGGCGCACGCAAGCGAGAAAGAGAGGGGGAGAAAGAGAAAGAGAGAGAAGAGTCCGGCGCGCGACGGCGTCTCTACGAAAAAAATCCGTGTGTGTGGCACACTCTCTCGTCGGACCGCGGCGCGCGGCGAACTTGCTTGTGTTTGTGTATCGTCGGAGAGCTTTCTCTCTCTCGCTCTCTCTCTTACGTATCTGTCTTTGCTCTCTGAAGACGAGTACGTAACGCAACAACAACAATAACAACGACGAGTCAACGGTGCAGCGCGACAACATCAATCTCGTCGCACGCCAAGGAAGGAGAGGGTAGTCAAGTTAGGAATTAATTAGGACGCTACAGGAGTGATGTCGTCCAAGAGGAAAACCACGACGAAAAGCAAGGCAAAGAGCAAGGCGCGCAAGGTCGAGTACGACGAGGAGGACATCTCGAGCGAGCATGACTCCGAAGTCGAGGATGCGGAGCACCAGGAGAATGCGGTTGACGGTCTCGGCGACGACGGGGCCGAGGACGATCTCGCCGACATCTCCAGCATTCCCGAGCTCCCCCCACCCGAGGTGCGTATTATATGTTATAAAGATGCATGTACTTGTGCTGTCTCTGTCTCTCGGTAGCCTCCTTTTTTTCACCTGGATCCTATAATACTTGCTCGCGCGTGTGTGCGTGCCTGCATCAGCGGCGGCGGCGGCGGCGGCGCATAGCAGCGTCGTCCCGCGCCGCGGCGCACAGTGCGGCGGCGCGCGCTCTTTTTTGCCGCGCGGGGCTTTGAAGGTTACATTTTTGTAATTCGAACTAGCCGACTGCGCCGGTTGTGACGGTTATTTTTGGTTTTCACGTGTCCACACGCAAGAGAGAGAAAGAGAGGGAGATGGACGCACGACTGAATTATGCAATTTTTCACGGCGCGCTTTTGCGAGCAGCTGTTGATATTGTTTGGTCCTCTTTATAGTAATTGGATTGAATTTCACATGCCTCCATTAATGTTCGTCGCATTTTTCGTATTTTTAAATCTGCTCCTCGCTCTTTTCGTCTATTCCCTCTACCTGTTCCACTTTCTCTTTTTTTACACTATTTATGCCTGAGTCACTTGCTGCCTTGCTAATATCTGCTGTCAACTTGCTTACGGTCAGTTGAAAATTCATTGTATACAGTATTTTACATTGTATTTTTACACTACTTTATATTTATTATTTCTTTGCTTTAGTTACAACTTTTTCAGTGATTAAGTTTCTTTAATTCTATTTGAATTTTAATTTCTCTGTATTTATTACTTTATAATTGTTACTAAATATTATTCTATAATGTTATATAAATTGTATGAGTCATATATTTTTATTCAATATATTTTTTTTAATTAGAAAAGTATGAATAGAAATCACTTTGTTACATTTCCAGGTGCTAATTTTATTTACTCATTTAAATTTTTATACTTTTTTTTTTTTTTATTAATTATTATTGTTTGCATGTTTTAAAATAATAATGGAATTAAATTCAAATTTTAGGGAGGATGGGGCAAGCCAGGAACTTTGCTCATGTGTGGTCTCACCAACTGGGACATAGCTGGTCGGAAAGCACCTCCAAAAGGTTCAAAAGTCAACATTGGTCGCAGCTTATGGACTCCTCACACTTTCAAAAATTTGAATGGAGCCAAAGTGAGATTAGTTGCTTCTGGACCTGCAGCATCACATAATGTTATTGTTACTGAAGATAATAGATGCTTGGTTTTTGGAAGAAATGATAAAGGTATGACTAAACATGTTCACTTGGTATTAACTAAAAAGCGTGAAATTACTTTGTAAAATATATTTTGTGTTTAAATTTTAGGCCAATTGGGAGTAGGTGATACCAAACGCCGAGATGAACCAACAGAAGTTGAAGCATTGAAAGGCCATACAGTTATAGGAGCAGCTTGTGGACGTGGTCACACACTGTTTCTCACTAGTCGTGGTATTGTTTATGGAGCTGGAGAAAATAAATATGGTCAATGTGGAGTTGGAAAATCTGATGCTATGATTCTCACAGCAACTAAAGTAAAGTATACTGGTCCTCCCATTGTAAGAGTTGGTTGTGGAGCTGAGTTCTCCATGATTTTAGATGTTAAAGGTAAATTGATGCCTACATTATTTTAATATATATTTATATTATTTTTTATTTGTGTAAACAGATATTATTATGTTAATGAATTATTATAGGTGGCTTGCACTCATTTGGTGGCCCTGAGTATGGTGCATTAGGACACAATACAGATGGCAAATATTTTGTAACCAGTACAAAGTTAGCCTTTCACTTTGAGAAGGCTCCAAAACGAATTGTAATTTATGTTGAGAGATCTAAGGATGGTCACATAACGCCACTAGATGGAGTTGAAATAACAGACTTCAGTTGTGGCTATAATCACACAGTCGCAATTGACAGTAAAAATCGCGCTTTTTCGTGGGGTTTTGGTGGCTTCGGTCGCCTTGGTCATAACGAACAGCGCGATGAAATGGTACCCAGACTCATAAAATTCCTTGAGCCACCCAGTCGTGGAGTTAAAGCGGTCTTCTGTGGAAGCACCTTTAGTCTTGTTCTCAACGTGCACGGAAGCATGTTACTCTTTGGCCAGTCCAAACGTACTGGTGAAGCTAACATGTATCCCAAACCAATTCAGGATCTATCGGGATGGGATATACGATGTGTTGCATGCTCACAGACCAGTTGTGTGGTCGCAGCAGACGAATCTGTTATTGCTTGGGGATGCAGTCCAACTTTCGGCGAATTAGTAAGTGCTTTTCATTAGTATGTTTTCTTAGCATATTTTATCTTCCATTACAATTGTATTAATCTAATATTAGTTATTCCAATTGAAAATATTTTTAAATTAAATGCCATTAAAATAATTGTATTTTGAAAGCATACATTCATAGTCGAACTTGGTTGAGACAGTTACAAGGAAAATTGTTAATAAAAAATATAATTTTCCATTAATTATTAATGGGTCCACTGTCGTTTTCAAGGCAATCTATTTACCTACCTATATAAGAAATGTGTACCCCTATTTTATCAGCACAACCCTAGCGGAAATCGTTTCTGTGAAAAACTGTTAATAACTGTAAATAACTGTTAATAACTGTAAATAACTGTTAATAACTATTTGGTTTGAGACAGTAATAACAGTTCTTTACAGTTATTTATAGTTATTTACAGTTATTAACAGTTTTTTTACAGTTATTTACAGTTATTTACAGTTATTGACAGTTATTTGCAGTTTCGCAAATTAGGCGTTGTACAAATGAAGATTCTGATAAATGTTATTAACAGTTTTTTACAGTTACTGACAGTTATTTATAGATTAACTTTTTCACCATACCCTGGCCGAAAATACCACTTTCGCTCCCGGCTCCGAAACGCGAATATAGTATTTTCGGCCCGGGTATGGTGAAAAATCGTATAATCAACATGGGGATAAAGAGGGCCACCCCAGAGCACATATTTGCCACCCTCGCCTTCGGCTCGGGCGACAATTTACGCCTGCTCTGGACTGGCTAACTCTTTACCTCCCTTGTTGTGTAATATACTATTATCAGTACCTTCATTTCTCCAGATACTTTTTTACAAAACTGTAAATAACTGTAAATAACTGTTATTACTGTCTCAAACCAAACAGTTATTAACAGTTATTAACAGTTATTAACAGTTATTTACAGTTATTTACAGTTATTTTCATTATTATTTCCGCTAGGGAACATTTTATATATATATACTAGGGGGGTACCCCCCCTGCTCGCTCCGCTCGCCAACCCCCCATTCTTTTCTATTTAATAGTAGAGATTATTATATACATATTCTT
>JAPYZP010003896.1:0-10899 GCA_030522985.1 Torymus sinensis
CTTATGTCGTTATGCCTCGAAGCCACAGAATTTATAAGACTGTAAGACCGATTGAAAACGTCTTATCAGTGAATAGTTTAATAAAGAACTACAACGTATCAGAGCAAACAGCAATATAAAGATATACAAAAGTAAGTAATTTACTTATATGTCCAAATAGCGCCTCTAATGACAGAAAAACAATGATTATTTACAATGGTAACAACATTTTTTTTTTATCATGACTGCATTGCCCTACGTAATGTTATTATCTATCATTCTTCCAAGTTTGACGCCAATATTTTAGGACATCTAAGAATGGCATTTTAACGAAATTTTCGTTTATGCTATTCTTAAGCACTTCAAAATATTGACTTGGGCTTTTGTAAAATGATGAGAAGACAGTTTTGGAAGAAATAGCATAGTATCAAAGAACGTGAGATATTAGACTAATCGATTAAAATTTCAACAATGACAGTTATAGATAAATATTAATATCTTTGAATAAAAAAGAAAAAAAATTTATTATTTAAATTCATTATCATTTTTGTTTATTTTTTTTTTTTTTGAATTTCAATTTAATAAAAGGAATCTATAAATTAGTTTGAGGAAGCTAAGTGCCAATGTATTGGCAGCGGTTTTTATACGTAAGAATTGAGTTCGTTGCCTAAAAATTTTTTATACCTAAGAATCGTATTCGTTGTCCATAAAATTATTAACGCATCCCATTACTTCTTAGAGATGACTTCTAAAGTGAATTTCTGACTTCTGACATGGAAATTGATTAAAAAAATGTAGATCTGAAAAATTTATGTTTAGCATTTAAATTTAATAAAAGGAATCAATATCAACCTATAAGACTTAATATCATCCGATCGGACTGAAAAAAATATGGATTGATAGGGAATTTTAAAGCCTTTCAGAAACTGGGTCTACTTCCAATCGATATTCAAACCAAGAGCCAAACAAAATTATTTTCGATTTTTCCATATTTTTCTTTTTCATTTTTTGAAGTACTTAAAGTTTTCCATAAAGATCCTTGAATAAAATTTATCATTAAAGTTTCTTCTGATTGAAAATACTTCATGTTGGACAATGATGCATCAAACAAACCGTTCATTTGAAATAATTTCCTTGATGAATTCTCCACTGATAAATGTAGTGTCATCGCTGTCTTGCTTTTACAGGTTCCTTTGCTTTCATACAACTTGGTATACACTCTTCTTTTAAAATATTAATTTAAGGTTCTACGTGTACTCTACATTTTGATGTAAACGGACGCGTTTATCTTCTGAATCAAAATTTTTGAGTGGATTTATGTATTAATCGAAAGTATTTTGAATGGCATCAGTTACTTCCTTACTAAATAGTAAATAGTAAATAGAATTTCAAAATAAAGAGATTATAACACTGCGAAATAAATTTTCGAAAACATTCAATAATATATTGAATATGAAATCGTGAAATTTTACATTTCTTGTATAATTTACAGGTATAACACTCTTATTGCACGAACTTAATGCTTCGCCCTTTGCTGCTGGTCGTGCGTCAACCGACAGCGAACAGTTCCCTGCCGAATTGTCTCCGATATTCCTGGTTCAGGTGCAATTACCGGACTGGGTTGTACCGTCACCAGTTCGTCAATTGCGGATACTTCCATTCCCTCTCGGCAGTACTTCGCGCCGAAAAATAAAGCGGCATTGAAATTCCCCGGGGGATATTAACCGGCCGAACAGCTTCAACTGGACCAATAGCTTGAGCTGGTTGGTCAACTGTAGCTGGTTCGAGCGGCTGGAGAGCATCCGCTTCCGAGAGAAATTCGGCAGCAACCGGGGGTGGTGGGTGGCGGCGTCGGTTTCTCTTAAGGCGTTGGGCCTCGCTTCTTACCTTTTTACCCATTGTAAGAGAGAGGGAGGGAGAGAGAGACAGAGATTTTTTTTTTTCATAGAGCGAGGAATGGATCGATACTTGCGGACCGAATCCATTCTCACCGCGAGGATGAAGAATGACGTATCTCGGCGTTTTTACAGCCAGTACACGGCCAGAATAAGGCAAAAAGCGCCGAGATACGTCGTTATTCATCCTTGCGGCGAGATACGACGTTCTTTATCCGCGCACCGAGAAATGTCGTTCTTCATCCTCGTGCCGATATACGACGTTCTTTTTCCGCGTACCGAGATACGTTCTTCTTCCTCTCAGCCGTCGATATGCTCTGAATATAAATTTCTATTAGTAACTTATGCTACGCCATCTCGGTACCGATTTCTAAACTTTGGAAATACGTCGGTGTATAACTGGTTGCATAAATTTAGGAGTTCTGCAGGTTCATATAACGCCGATTAGCATAAAGCCGAGCGGTGGCGTAGTACTAAATATAAATTTATTTATTAGATTAGTAATATAAATACTATTTTTAAATTTTTCACCACTCGTAGATTTAATAGTATATTATGGCGTAACGGCTATAGTCAACCGTCTCGTCTCCACCACCTCTACCACCTAGTCGGGGCATATACACCCTTGTACTAGGTATAGCGGGCCTGACATCCTGGGGGCGCCTGCGTGGGTGATGTCTATAGTAACACGTGTGAACATCAAAAACCGCTAAGTGGGTAATAAATCACCCCTTTCATTAGTCCAGAAACTATGTTATATATGCGGAATCTCTGTGAAGTTCCTCCGTTGATTAATAACTCTGCGATATACCTATACCGCTGAATTTTTGCATTTTGATGCTCTAACTCGCGGTAACTTTTCGTGCGTACGTCTTCGCGTAGGAGTGTTTTCCCCGTAATAATACTAAATACTGCACTAAACTATTATATTGCACTTCACACCGTAGACGCTAAACAAGGGCAGCTCTCATGGCTGCATTGAGGGCATCGCAGAATATTGCACTGCCAACACCTTGTCCAATTGAATCTTGTTGGATGACTACACAGATGCAAAGCGAAGTTGAAGCACCACTCCTGATCGCTGCGCTGGATGGTTGGGGCAGCCGGGGGATCGGGTGATGGCGTTGCCGGCTCCAACAGATCGCGCTGGCGCTGAAAGACGCTTTATGTCTTTCAGGTCCCTGTACTTTTTTTTACAGATATCTATGCATAATATATAAAATATAATGACGATATATAAAAATAACTTATATAATAATATAAAGAATTAGAGGTTTTGGCTTTCGCTTGATATACTTCGTGAGGTGGGAATCAAGCGGCCACCTAGCGGTGGCACGCGCGAACTATCCCTTGCGAATTGAAATCAAATAGCGGGCGCCAAATTCAAACAAAATGCATATTCATGTCAGTAAAACCTTAGCAAGAGTCTAGAGCTTGAAGATTATCACCGTCTTCTTAAAGGCGAAGTGACTTCTTGAGAAAAAGAGAAAAAAATCGTGAAAGTGAGCTGCAATATTTTATAAGAGCGGAAAGACAGGTTGTAACATTCGTCGATCTTAGTAACGAACTACGGAAGGAAAACGATTCTTCTAATTTTAAACGTAAAATCGCTAAATTATGGATATTTCTGAAATAGATAGTTTACCTTATCTTATCTCAATTTATGGATAAGATAAGATAAATGCCCATGACTGAAGCTGACCATTAAGCTGAAATCCATTATACTTTCGGCATTATCTTCAACAAAAATTATATTTTTCAGTCAGTATTGAAAACTACTGTACCAATGGTCGAACCCCCCCCCCCCTACATCTACGCGATTACTCGATCATTTCGAATCGAACGAAATTGTGTGAGATCTGCATATTGGAGAAGTGCCGACCGAAAGATATGGGCAGCCTTGTGCGTGGGACCGCGCGTGTGCTACTGAATTTAGGGAGTAAATCGAGTTGCAACGAAGCGCGAGCTAGCCAATCGCCACTAATGGTGTTATACCGCAAGCTGGGAGCCACTCTGGCTCTGCTCTCATTCTCTGTGAGAGCCATTTTAATTAGCCGGATATGCAGGATACTCTATAGTGATCTGTGTCAGTCAAGATAAAATGAGTCTGAGTCATCGCTCAAGATTTATGTATTTACGTTGGGGTAAGAAAAGAGTAGTGCAGCTTAGAGCAAAGCAATGAAAATGTTTACTACTTTCGTAATAAAGCCGAATTTAAGGTGATCGAAAGGTTTTTTCTTCTTCTAGATGCATTTATTTGTTTTCAAAGAGATGTAATAAATTTTCATGAGATGAAGTGTGCATTTGAGAACTATAAACTATAATAAAATCTAAGACTTGATTAAAAAAAAAAGAAATTTTGCATCAATTGATGAACTGTAAAGATATATATTATTATTATTCGATTTTGCTTCAGAATTAGTATCTGTAATACACGATTGTGAGAGCCATGACTTTAAAATACATAAAATTTTGTATACTTTATAGTGTTTACGATATTTTTACTGTAATGCTATTTTATAGTTTTAATAATTCCTATTAGTAAGTAACGCCCTGGCTTTTTACTGCTTAATGCACAAAAAGAATTGCGTTATACTATCGATACAGGCGTGTTTTTCGTCCTAGTTTTACCTGTCCGACTGAATAATCGATGACTTTCCGGTAATATAATAAGCAAGCCTCATAATCGCTTTTCACGCAAAGCGCTAAGCCTTTGCCGAGGCAAAGTATGAATGCGATTGCGAAACTTCTCCCTTACACTTGTAAGCGTGAAAGCTCTCGCTCGTATATACGAATGAAGTTTTTTGCGAAAGTTCCCACTGAATTCGCGGTGGTCTTTGGGTATTATTTAGTATGGCAAAAAGTTATTTTCAGTACGGAAAATTTTAGTGTATGTGTATAAGAATTTATTATTTGTAAAACTATGAAAAATGGAAGACTGTTTGAAAGGGTTTGTTTTCTTGAATCTTTATTCCCGTAAAATTAAATAATTATTTCTTAAAAATGATGGTATCATTTTAGTTAGCCATTTCGGATAACTTAGACCAAAAGCGTCTTTTTTGTTCCGTCAGTAAATTAACACTAGTGGTAGATATAATTATTGCCTTTTAATGCAATAAACAAATAAATTGTTGAGGATAAGTATTGGTATTAATGTATTGTCATAAAAGTTATAGGCATTAAAAAGGCACTATTTTATAGTCAATTTATGTGATTTATTTTGGTAAGTTCTTTTGTTAATTGAAAATACTATAGGAAAGTTTCACGTTGGATTTAAAGTAAATGTTTATTTGATTTTTTATCAAGATATTTTTATAGTTTTTCACGATACAAAAAATGATATTATAATTAATTTAATAAATAATTTGCAACTTTATAATCAATAAACTAATTTATCAAAGAAAAATATTAAAATGTACCTTATTTTAGATCCTTTTCAAAAATATAACATTACTCTATTTTATATGTTTTGCATAATAGAGTCACGTAAATTTAGAAAAAATGTTCATAATCAAGAAATGTTTTTTAGTAGTAATTTGTTTTTAGATTAGAACAGCCACTTTGAAAATGTAAACTTAAAAAAAGCTTGTAATATAAAATTCCGTTTGAAGTAAAAAATATGCGCTAGTATAAAAATTGATTGAGACAAACTACTTCGTACAATTTCTTCTTCCTCGCTGATTTCACAATAACTTGTTTTCTATATTTCTACCAAGGTTGAGAGTTCTTTCCTACTACAAATTTACAAACTCTCTATTTTCTTCATTTACACGATTCGGTAGATACATTCTATTACCACCCAACCATTCGAAATCTAAACATTAAAAGAGAAAATCAAAACTCTTGTCGCGATCATCGTTGAATTTCATTAGCGCAATAAAAACGAAACGACAGCGTAATCGGACGCCGCGCGAGCACTTCAGCGTAAAAATCAATCGACCGACGGTGGGGAATCGCATTATGTACCCTATCGCGTTGCCATGTGCGAGGAGGGAAGCATCGACGAGTGCGTTGCACGTAATCCAGCAATTATATCGAACTGACACATGCGTGTAAGTAACAACCTCTCTATATACGTGTAAAAAGAAACTTCGCTATCTATGTTCTCGTGTCTTCGGAATCCGCATTCGTGTTTAACGACACGTTCCACGCGACCGCAGTTCCGGGAAATCGATCTTCCTGGCGCGCGGGGTACGCGAAGAAACAGCCGGACAGAAACTCTCTCGCCGCTACCTTTTTGGTTAATAAAGAAGATGAAGAGGATCGCCCTGAGGCTCGTATAAACATAGCCTCGCGGCGATGTCTGGCGCGTATATAAACCCTGCGTTTCGGTTTATGACGCGCGAGCCGCGATTGTCGATGCGTGAAATGATAGATGAAGCACCGAAGTCAGAGGGAGGAGGGATGCGAGGAAGTTGTTTTCCGTCTTCTTATATGCCAAGAGTTCGTTTCTGCGCCAGCTGTCTTATCGGACGAAGGTTTCGCACGCGCCCGGCTCGCATCCCTACGGTAGGACGCACATTAGCAAGAGTGAAGCGAAGAGAGTATGGTATATATATAGGGGAGATTGATTGGGATTGTTTCGATAAAAGTTCAATGCCATCGCGACGTTTTTATTTGTTCAGTGTGTCGGTCTGGAGGAATTTTAAAGAGGGGAGGTGCGGACGAGAATGGCGTTAATAATGAATCTAGAGTGCTTGGTTGAAAGTATATGTAGATATAAAAAAAATAATGGAATTGATTTAGATACAATAGACGTAGGTAGCGATGTTAATGTATAAGGGCACATAGTTTCTAAAAGTATAATTATCTCAAGTATGGAATTTTGCATGAACATATTATTTATCTGTATTACACATTTTTTTATAATTGAGAAATGTGATTCCGTTATATATGTGTTGCAAAAATAATATTTATGTATTCTGACAATTTATTTACAAACATAACATTTATACTGGTGTAATCAATCAAAATAAAGTTTTATCAAAAAGAACTTTATTAATCGACGATATGTCAATCTTCATTTTATAACGTAGTATAACGAACGAATAATTAATAAACAACCAACTCCACATTATATACAAGATGAAATAATTTAAGCCTATTGCAATATTATCTCATTCCTCGCGACTTTAAATATTGCAAAAAGGCTGAAATCTTTTTTTCGCGATTTCTACTCGTGAAACCAAGCCGAACAGGCAAAAAAGCATTCAGCTTTGAACAAAATATTATTTTCATAAAGTTTTTAATGAATAGAAATCGATACTCTTACTTGGCCTTTATTCAGTCTCTAAAAACTAAAGTTTTCAAAAACTGCACGTCGTCGGTTTTGTAAGTTTCTTTGATGCCATGGCGTCATTGATAACTTCAAAAAAGACTATATTTATGTTGTGCGATGTTGCAATCACTTCACTGCGCTAAAATCTCTTTCAACCCTCGAAATATTGAAAAATTCAACTTAGTAAGGATATAAGCATAAGAAAAAGAAAGTCTTTGATCTGTATCGAAGGATCTTGTTAAATAACCACATGTTCAAAGTAAATTAAAATGAAGATCTTGAATATCAAGATGTCTCAATAAATGTTTAAAAATATATTTAAATTTTTGATTTGCACTACGCTAACTCTTCTTAGTTATTCAAATATTAATTATGTTAATAATATAAATCGATAAACCTCAGAGGAAACTATTATTCCTAGCAATCAACCAAATTATTCATATAGATTAATAAATAACTAAAAATGTAATTATTCCTGATCGACATAAAATCGATTTACATAAAAAATTGTATATACCTATATAAGTTAATATTGTAAAACTTCCTGAAAAATTATTAATTAATTATCAAATTTATAATTTCTATTGCAAATGTATATGAATACTGTTCACGAAATACAATAAATATTATCAAACGTCAATTGAAAAAAAAGAAAACCATCAAACCCGTGATCCTAAAAGAAGTCAAAAGAATCGTCGACAGTGAAAATTCCCACTCGAAAAGGGTAAATCTCTCGTAGCTTCTTGCATCTCTCCGGCACTAAATCTTCTTTAAGCGCACACAAACAACAGCTTTCCCCACACATCGTGACCCACATCCGCGCGACGACGCATCAAAAGCACGAAAAAAAAATTTTCACGGTCGCTTCTCGCCGTTGCCCCCCATTCCTGCCCCCACCCGCGCATCACCCAAATAACCGCGCGCGGTGCGTGTCTCGGCCGAGAAAAATTCCCAAAAGAAAGAAAGCGCGCGTAACCTTAGCGCCCGGCCGGCGAGTTGCATCATCGTCGAGTAGGCATCACCAGCGGAAGATTTTTCGCCGGCGCGCTTGTGTTGCGCGAGCGAGCTTGCAAGCAAGCGCCACCTTACCTACTACCTATACCGAAAATAAACGTGAAATCGGGAGCGCGCGCGCGTTCGGGGCGCGAAAAAAAGAAGGCGTCGTCGTCGTCGAGCCCTTGAACGAAAGAGAGAGAGAGGGAGAAAGAGTAGCGAGAGAGTGTGAGGCGCGGCGTCGGCGGCGCGACGCTCGCGCTCGCCCGACTCGAGAGAGAGAGAGAGAGTGAGAGCCGGCAGTAGAAACAGCCAGTGGTGCGCGGGCCTCCGTGGCGTGAGGACGTGCAGCTTGCGCCGCGTCTCCCTCCCCTGTGTATACACGAACAATCCGCGTGTCTCGCCGTCAGCGTGCGCGAGCGAGCGAGTCTCTCAAGCTCGCCTCCTTTTTTTACGTTTCTTTCCTTTTCTTTCCTTTTCTTTTCCTTTTCGTTCGGTTGAGGAAAAAAAGAAAGAAAGAGACGCAGAGAGGACTCGGAAAAGTGCGTGCGCGCATCCAACGCGTATATGGATACATAATAATAATACAGTTGTGTGAGAAAGAAAGAGACTTTGTTTTGGCCGAGGAAAAACGAGGAGGAAGAAGTTGCAAGAGAAAGAGAGTTTCTTCCCGGTGGCGGTGGATTCGCCGCGCAGAGTATAGAAGAAGACGAGGAATTGGCGCGGCGGCGAAGGTGAGCTTTTGGAACTCGTTCAAGCCCCCCTCACGTCTCAGTAAACGAGCGAGCGCGCGGAACTTCATTAGACGCGGAAACTGTTTGGCGGGGCCGCGCGCGCGAGATTCTTTGTTTTTCTTTGCTTATTTTATACAGGAGCAACAAGTTATGGCGAAAATTTCGAGGGTCTAAGCGGTGCGATCGCGAGCGAAGTTAATTAGGATGCGTTCGTTGTATAGATTGCCCTTGTTTACGATGGAATGCCATTCGAAGTTGTGTTTTCCTCGCGAGAGTTTGAGGTGAAAACAATTTCGGAATTTAGACGGGGGGCACTGGGTTTTGATATGCGGTAGTAAAGTAGCGATCAATGCACTGGGAAAGTGTCCAGTGTTTATGTGGTGGAATGAGAAGTGGAGGGGTGACGGATGAGTGTTAAATATTCATGATTTTATGAGATTTTATACGGTTAATTTATCTAAAAGGGTAAGTCGAGGTGCGTTAGTTTGTTCTGCGAGCTAGAAATGTAGTGAAAAATTGATATAGAATAGAATAATTAACTGAATGTCGTCAATGTTTATTTCGAGTCATTTGAAAAGTAACGAGTATAATTCCTTTGAATACCTTCAATGAAGCAAATTAACTGTCTATCAATTCGATCCTCTTAAGCATTTTATCATGTTAAAATGAGAACACAAATAACAAAGAAGGCTATACAAACCAGCACCTCCTTTTTATTAAAGAAACATTTCTTCAAAGCTATACCACACCGAAACTTTTACACTTACGGACAAAACCTTTTTCATATCGAGCATATAACGTTATCCACAAAGTTATGAATAAAATCTGCTGAGCTGACAACGGCGAAAGGTAATAAGTGAACGACACATTCTTCGCCCCGATCCAATAAGAACGATTTCCAACCGCGCGCAGCGCTATTTTATTCTAATGTTATTTTCATATCTGTGCCACGGCACATCTCTCGGCGTGTAACGCGATTATTGCGAATCGAACGCGCGTCCCCGTTAAAAGAAAAAAAGAAAGACTGCCATTAATTATCACCGACGTGAATATCATTATCCTACTTTGTTTACGCGTCTATATACGAAAATACCACCGCGATGGATTAAGCGTGAAATTGGGCTTTCTGATTAAAAACTATTTTCAGTAAGCGCGAGCTTCGTTAATTTGTCATTTAAAATTTAGCCCCCGCCCGCCTACCTGTCGTACATATATATATGCAGGCAATTTTCACTGGCGCGCGGTGAGGCCACTTAGCCGCGTGTACCTTTTTTCGGCGTTGGTGATTGTAAAAGTTACGCATTGAGGCTCGCCAGATGACCTTTGAGAGGGGAAACTCAAAGCAAAACTTTCGTTTCGGGGTGGTAATTAAAAAACTTTTAAACTGTTATACGCAGATCGTGGTTACAAGAAAAAAATGTGACTCCTGTATCAATTTTTCAGCTGCGCGCGCGCAAGGCTTTATATCTTTTCATTTTAGAACGTGCGTCTTTGCCGCGTACAATACGATGTTAATAACTCAGCGATTCGTTTTAACATGAAACGGAATTACAGTAAAAAGTTTTGTTTCCGTTAAATTAATACCATCCGATGAACTATCTTATACTCTCTATTTATACAGTTTGCGCGAAAAATGTAAATTTTTGGCCGCACATGTTTATGGATATATACCACAGCAATATAGAAAAATGTACATTGCAAATATTTTCATGATTTCGTCCTCGAATACTAGTTTATTCTTCGTTTGATATTCTTATATACGGCGGAAGATTTTAATTAATATTCGATCTCGCACACGTAGCACACGAAACGCCGCGAGTTGCAAAATCGTAATGATAATAAAATATTCGCACGCGCCTTTATACGTCCGCGTGCATTAACCCTGCGAAAACCCAATTTAATTCTCTCGCTCATACCTCATCTCGTATTCAATCTATTTCTCGCTCGCGCGCCCGCTTCGCCTATATACCGCGCGCGGGGTCGACCTACAGGTGCATCGAAGTGTTTCGACAAGAGGGAA
>JAPYZP010003897.1:0-11408 GCA_030522985.1 Torymus sinensis
ACGCACATTTCGACTCAGGGAGATCGGAAATATCGAAAATCATTGAAATCTGCGAGTCGAAAAATTTCACCGATACAAAGCTTTCCCTTTGAGAAAGCAACAAAACTCCTGCAGTGAAAAGGCATTCCTCCTTCAGGGGAATGAAAAAATGTTTTGGCAGGATCCACGTTCTCTCGAACCAGGATGCGAATTCTCCTGCACGAAGTAAATTTTATGTTCGCATGCAAGAATATCGTGCGTCAGTAATGGAGGAATCATATTTTGGACCTTAGGACCCCGAAATGATATTCAGATTTTATTCAAATGCCCGGAAAATGCATTAAAATACGTTTTTTTCGTACCTGATGACCCTAGAACTAATATATAGCTTCAGAAAATAATTAAAGGCTTTTTACATTCAAATAAAATTTAATTTATTTATTTATTTATTTATTAATAACTACACTCAAAAACCTGATACCTCTATATCAGAATAATATTCCTCCTGAAAAACTCCTTCAGTGAAAATGAATTCCTCCTACACGGACGAGTGTCATCCTGTTGTAGGAACCGTCTTGCCCTGCGACAAGAGGGTTTTCCTCCCCTGGCCACAGGATTTACAGATAATGTTCACCTAATTAGATAAGATAACGATAAAAAGACAATGAAGAAGATGAAAAAAACCGGACATAAAGATGAAATGATAAGATGAAAATATAAGTTGATAAGATAATTAGATAAGTGGTGTGGATAAATGAATTAGTCTTAAGCCTGTCTGTCTTAAGACTTCCAAGTGTTTAAAGCATTTGGAAGTCTTAAGAAGAAAACGGCGGCAACAAAGCCTCACAACAGTGTGTTATAGGAGAACGTAAGAGAACACCGCTGTCCGTTCTCTTATTAGTGTAATAACATAAGAAGAAAAACGGACATAACAATGTGTAATCAGAGAACGGACGGCGGCAAAGCCGTCCGTTATAAATACAAGTATAAGAACCAAAATGGCTTCAATAACAATATTTTTTACGAAGCTTTTATTGATGGTAGTCTCTTTACTTTTGTCAGTGTAGAGATTTGAATATAAAATATGAACATATAGTATAATAGTATAATGATTTAAATTCAATTTCAAAATAAGATATACTACCGTCAACTTACTATCAAAGCGACATAAAAATTTTTATCTTAATTTAGTAAATCCCCTCTATAGAATCACCACAATTAAAATGGATACAAGACAAAGCCTCGTTAATGAAAGGGATGAAAATCTGATGTGTACAATCTGAAATTCACGTGCGCGACGTAAACCAATACGTATATAACCGAGAGCTTTTCACTCGATGAGCCGCATGATCTCGCACATGGATGTGCAACGTATCATCCTCTCTCCCTTTCCCGGCGCGTGCACACGCCGCGCTCTATACACACAATATACAGACAGAGAAAATTATGACGAGAGCGAAGAGGCGCGCCGCGTGTGCACGTGTAATACACGCAGTTTCGCTCATTGGCGAATGGCCCGGCGACTTTTACGATTCGATTTTGTAGCTCGCAGAGTCACGTCCGCTCTCCTCATAAAACCCCGCCGCGCTTTTCCTCTCTCTCTCCCTGCTCTTTCTCTCTTACACACATATTACGCATGTATATATAACACGCGAATGCTCTCTCGACGCAGGCGCTGAGTAGCTCGCTCGCGAAACGACCATCTTCCGGAATCACCAACATTTTACGGTTCACGTGTCGCTGCGGCGGTGTGTGCCTGTGTGTTTCCTTGTGATGATGTGCGTGCATTTATTTTTCCTCGCCCGTATCGCGCGTCATACAAACGTACTTACATCACGGCGCGAGCACGAGAGTTGGATTTATCCGTGGTGAAACTCCGCCGCGTGTTATCTCGAACTGCGAGCGGAAATTTTTAAGGGGCAGTGCTGAGAGAGAAAAAATTTTAGGGGTTGAGGAGAAGGAGGGGGGCTGGGAGTGAATGTCGGGGGGGAAATTTACGGTCTTCAATTTTAACTACGTGGAAGTGCCATAAACGCTTTACGACTATTACCCCTGCGCGCTTAGCTAAGGCCAGCCTAGATTAAATTAGTCGAAATTCTGGTCCGACGCGTCGTTTCGCGATCGGTTATGTTATGGCACTTAAGGGAATTTAGATCTATTTTTTAGAATAACTATAATTCTCATAATCGTCTATTCTCATAACAAACGGTTAGAATTTTATAAATAATTTTAGCTTTGGTTCGTAAAACAATGCGGATTCCTCAGAAAAATATTAGCAATCAAAGATAAAAGAAAAGAAAATGACATTTTCCAGCTTCTCGATAATTTTTTCAGAGATATTTTTACTCATGATGTCCGCTACCCACAAAGAATATTTTTACTCAATCTTTTTTCCGATATCTATGATTGCTTAATATTTTCCTGAGGAATCAATATATTTTGTTTTGAATCAAAACTCAAATTGAAGCTTTTCTGTCCTACTTTTTCAATTATTTCTGCGTATATTCGGTAACTTAAGAACTTGTAAGTGATGATTAATATAAGACATATCATTTTTCAACAAAATTCAGCATATTTGAGATCTTCTCATACCTTGAGAAGAAAGGCCCATTGAACCGAATTACAGAGGCTGGGCTTCATTTTTCTATGACAGAAATCGACTCTCAAAAACCGTTAAAATCCGCTTCTCGTATGCATGAAACTCCTTGAAACTTAATCAAATATCCAACACACTCTATAAAAGTAGAACATTTGAGCTTTCCTTTGCTTGTCCAGCAATTCGTCAATATCAATTACCAACAAACATAGTCGAATATCGAGTACACCGTATAAAAGTAGAAATTTTCAACATTTTGTTGCTTGTTCGAAAATTCGACAATATCACTTACCAACAAATGAAATCACATATCAAGTACAAAAGATAAAAGTACAAAAACCGAGCTTTCATTAGCTTTCCTCCAATTTCCAATAAAGTTAGAACTTTTCAGAATTTATTAGTACTTTTTTATAACTCAAATGAAAGTTGGAATTCCCGCACTAGTTGCGTAATATAGTATATCGGACTAGTATCGAAAAGTACTATTATAAATTTTTGTTGAGTTTTACTCGTACATGTCCGTCTAAAATTCCTATGTAAAACTAATTTAAGGCATGACCTGATTACACTATAGTAAATAGACTGTTATCAATTTTTTTAATAAGTGTTATAATTACTATCGACATTTATAACGACAGGGAAAATGTTTTTTTACAAGCCACGTACGATTTTCGCAGGACTAAGTACGATAAAAATAATGAGACTTTTTAACAGTAGCAACCGCTGTCCAGCCCTTCATTTAGTTGTTTAGTAACCGAAGAGCTACATGAAGCATAACACAAATTTTAATATATTTATAATAATAAATACACAACCAACAAATAATAAAAACAAGTAAAACATATTGATTATTAATTTGAAAAGAATATTAACAAAATGAAATAGAAAGAAAAAGACGAACTACTTTCAGTGAAAAGTCAAGAATTCTTACATGTAAAAATGAATACAAGAGTCCAGGCATTATTTATTATTTTTATAGGAAATTTCGTAACATCTTCGAAAAATGATTGGTTTGAGATAATCAAAAGGAAGATACTGTTTGAAGAAAAGTTTCATCAAATAACATTGTTTTTAAATGATCGAAACAATATAAGTAATAACGAAACGTTTTGTTTGTTAAAAAGCCTTATTTCTTCGCTTCCAACTGTTTCTGTTAATTTAGCTGAAACAAAATATAAGGAAAGTCGATCGTTAAAATTGCCAATTTTCCAAAATCCGCGTGGAGCACCAATATATGTAATAATACAATATCAGTATAAATCATACTTACAAGATCTTCGAAATACTCTTAAACTATTCGTAAAACTTTCAATGATACACATAAGACCTAAATGTTTAATAATTTTCTTAAGTGGTACAAGTAATTATGAAGTTAACTCTACTAATGATGAATTAAAGAATTTACTCAAATATGCATGGACATTAAAATTCTTAGATATCAAAATTTTAAAAAAAGAAAATGAAGATTTTTTAATTTTAGACTACAATCCTTTTACAACAACATTTATTAGTACGAGTAATATGAACTTTTCTCAGCCATTTTTTGTTGATAAATTGAAAGATATGAATGGATATTTTATAAATATTCCTTATTACAATAGACCTCCTTTTATAAACATTAATAACGCATCGAATCATAAATTAGTTGGAAATGGCAGATACTTCGGATTCATTCAAACATTATCGTCCTCTCTAAACTATACGATAAATGTGATTGATAACTATGGTTTAAATACTCTGTCTAATGTCTTCGAACGACTAAGTAATAATGACATACACATTACACCAATTGCAATAATGATTGGAACGGAATTGTACGGTAAAAATATTGGAATGGGAAGAGCTTTGTTGGATTCAAATATACATCTAAGTGTACCAATTGTATATGTATCTCAAGTTGGCAAGATCGCAAATATATTTGTATATTTGAGTTTTTCAGCTATAGTGATTTTCATTGTTTGGCTTACCGCAAAATTATTCAAATTCACAGTGAAATATTGGGATCCTATTGACATTTTGCAAATTTTACTAACAGGAGCTGCACAGAAGATTCCGACACAAGCTATTGAAAAACTGATTTTTTTCAGCGTCGCTTTTGCGTCTATTAAGTACTCGGCTGACACTATTGCATTTATCACCGATAGCAAAGTAATTATAAAAAATGAAATAGAGTATGACCCTTTGGAAGAGTTAAAAAAACCTTCATTACCAATATTTGTTAATCGAGAATTCGCGAGATTCAGAAATGTTACCGGTTCTATAGGTAACATGTTTAAAAATGCAATTGAAATCGATTCTGTTTCACAATGCTTCAAAACAGCTGTCAAAGCAAGAGATCGTATGTGTTTGGCATCGTCTATTTATGCTCAATATTTTATCGATCAAAATAGAGACGATGAAGGAAATCCAACCATAAAAGTAACTAGTCGTTCAATACTCTATGATTTTGTTGCTTTCGGCTATGAACGTGAATCACCATTTATGGAAAAGTTTGACGCTGGATTTCTACGATTAGTTGAATCTGGAATTTGGCGTACGTGGTACCGTGGAAGAAAATACGTGAAATCTAACAATGAAATCAGTTTTGCTGCAAACAGAAATAGCTATTTAATGAAACTTATTACAATTTTGTTATCCGGCTATTTTATTTCTCTCATAGTTTTCGTTTTAGAACGCTCTAAAATAATTATCTAAAATAATTTAATTTTGTATAAATACTAAATAAATTAAAGAAATTAAATTACTAATTGTTTAACAATGTATATCCATTCCTAGTGATTCGTCCTTCTTTGTCATAAGAATATGTAAAATTCATAATATTCCTATAAATTACACGTTTTTGCTAATTATTGGCATTTTTAGGCTATACTTTCGTTGAATATCAGAAACCCAAACGTAGTACCTATATAGATAAAATCCTCTGTAAAGACTGTTACCTTCTGGAGTGGATTCCTGATGAGACCTGCCGACGTCGTCCACAAATCTAACTATTCCACGCGACGACACCTGCTGCGAGATCACCCTCCACGAAGGAGAAACACCACCGCCACACTGAACCATCGATCTTCGAGACGACGATCTTGTCGTATAGCGTTTAGATTTATTTCTTTAGAAAGGTATTATAATTTTTATAAATTTCGATTTAAATAAAATTTGATCATCAGAATAAAAAAAGGTTTATTGAGTTTTTTCTCCGTTACGAAAAAGGCGATACGCTCAGAGCGTCGGCCTGTAGCAAAAGTCCTCTGATTCGCTCCATCGGTCTCCATAACCTGGTTAGGTATAGCGCTTTCGGGCGTTGGCCAAAAGACAGGGAGATCCGGCACGCCCCATAGAAGGGCCGCTAGACATGGTAGCTTGCTATTTAGATTCTGACGTAACAATTTGAAGAGAAATAATATTTACATGTGGAAATTGTATTATAAAGTGTTTTTTTCTTAGAAATTAACAAAAAACATCATCAAATTTTTATTTTCATTTTATGAAAAATACTACAGTACACAAAGAAACTATGATGTTTCGGAGTACTCAGTCCAATTTCATCAGAACCAAAATTTTATAAAGTTATAAGTAAATAATATGGAAAATTAACATGTATAAAAATCCATTCATCATAGTGAAATGAAAGGCAGATTGAAGTATCTTGATTTTTCACTTTTCATAAAAGTCGTGTTTTTATGATTTACATTAATTTTCCCTTCGAAAGGTTTACAAAAATTTTTGTTTATCAAAAAATCAACATTCTTTTATTTCAATTATAGTTCATAGCAATATTTTATTGCAGTGATTTATTTGAATGACAGAGAGAAAGAGATTTTGAACGTTTCGAAATATCCTTCACAACAGCGAAAAATCGCATGGAATATTTTATATTGATTTGGTCGGCAATAAAGTTCGTCAACCGATAAACTATGTAAACGATTTTTGTCATGTTCTGAAACATTTAAAGGGCCGAAAAAATGTGGCTTGATATAGGTGTACCCCCAAAAAAAAATTTTGTTTTTGGACGCCATTTTTGTGTCTATTTCTGTAGAATTGCACATATTCTTTTATCTTTGTATTTATATAAGAACCATTACATGTCGGTGTGAAATTCCTATGTAAAAGCTAACTCGTGGCATAACCTGATTATACTATAGTAAAAAGATTATTATCAATTTTTTAAATAAGCGTTATAATTATTATCGACGTTTTTAACAACAGGGACAATTTTTGTTTACAAGACATGTACAATTTTCACAGAACTAGATACGATAGAAATAGTGAGAGTTTTTAACAGTAGCAACCGCTGTCCAGCCCTTTATTTAGTTGTTTAGTAACCGAAGAGCTACATGAAGCATAACACAAATTTTAATATATTTATAATAATAAATACACAACCAAAAAATAATAAAAACAAGAAAATCGTATTGATTATTAATTTGCAAAAAATATTAACAAAACTATTTTGTTGTTTACGAGCATTTCTTGTCTTTTGAAAAGTTGCTATTGTTTAACATTGTATGTTAAACTCATTGTATTTAACAAGAATTCTCACATGTAAAAATGAATACAAGTCTCCAGGCATTATTTATTATTTTTATAGGAAATTTCGTAACATCTTCGAAAGATGATTGGTTTGAGATAATCAAAAGGAAGATACTGTTTGAAGAAAAGTTTCATCAAATAACATTGATTTTAAATGATCGAAATAATATCAGTAGTAACGAAACGTTTTGTTTGTTAAAAAGCATTATTTCTTCGCTTCCAACTATTTCTGTTGATTTACCTGAAACAAAATATAAGGAAAGTCGATCGTTAAAATTGCCAATTTTTCAAAATCCGCGGGAAGCAACAATGTATGTAATAATACAATATCAGTATGAATCATACTTACAAGATCTTCGAAATACTCTTAAACTTTTCGTAAAACTTTCATTGGTACACATAAGACCTAAATGTTTAATAATTTTCTTAAGTGATACAAGTAATTATGAAGTTAACTCTACTAATGATGAATTAAAGAATTTACTCAAATATGCATGGACATTAAAGTTCTTAGATATCAAAATTTTAAAAAAAGAAAATGAAGATTTTTTAATTTTAGACTACAATCCCTTTACAACAACATTTACTAGTACGAGTAATATGAACTTTTCTCAACCATTTTTTGTTGATAAATTGAAAGATATGAATGGATATTTTATAAATATTCCTTATTATAATAAACCTCCGTTTATAAACATCAATAACGTATCGAATCATAAATTAGTTGGAAATGGCAGTCACTTTGGTTTCATTCAAACATTATCGTCCTCTCTAAACTATAGTATAAATGTGATTGATAACTATGGTTTAAATACACTGTCTAACGTCTTCGAACGACTAATTAATAATGACATACACATTACACCTACCGCAATAATGATTGGAACAGAATTGTACGGTAAAAATATTGGAATAGGAAGAGCTTTATTGGACTCAAATGTTCACCTAAGTGTACCAATTTTATATGTATCTAGAGTTGGTAATATCGCAAATATTTTTGTATACTTGAGTTTTACACCTATAGTTATTTTCGTTGTTTGGCTTGCAGCAAAACTTTTTAAATTCACAGTAAATTATTGGGCCCCTATTTCCATTTTGAAAATTTTACTAACCGGAGCTGCACAGAAGCTTCCGACACAATATATTGAAAAACTTGTTTTTATCAGTGTCGCTTTGGCGTCCATTAAGTACTCTGCTGACACTATTGCATTTATCACCGATAACAAAGTAATTATAAAAAATGAAATAGAGTATCACCCTTTAGAAGAGTTAAAAAAACCTTCATTACCAATATTTGTTAATCGAGAATTCTTGACCTTCGTAAATGTTAACGGCTCTGTCGATTACATTTTTAACAATACACTTAGAATCAATTCAGTTTCACGATGTTTCAAAACAGTTGTCAAATCTAAAGATCGTATGTGTTTAGCATCGTCTATTTATGCTCAATATTTTGTCGACCGAAATAGAGACGATGAAGGAAATCCAATCATAAAAGTAATTAGCCATCCAATACTGTATGATTTTGTTGCTTTCGGCTATGAACGTGGATCACCATTTATGGAAAAGTTTGACGCTGGATTTCTACGATTAGTTGAATCTGGAATTCAGCGTACCTGGTACCAGGGAAGAAAATTCGTGAAATCTAACAATGAAATTAGTTTTGCAGCAAACAGAAATAGCTATTTAATGCTACTTATTACAATTTTGTTATCCGGCTATTTTATTTCTCTCTTAGTTTTTGTTTTAGAACGTTCTAAAATAATTATCTAAAATAATTCATTTTGGTATAAATACTACACTCTGAAAATTAAATACATAAAATAAATTAACTAATAATTCTTTAACAACGTAGTTTCTAGTGATTCATTCTTCTTTGGCATAAGAATATTTAAAATTCATAAAATTCGTAAAATAAAAAATTTTTGCCAAGTATGTAGGTAAAATTTGTCTTTAATGTGGAGATTTTCAGAATGGTTATGTGGAACATTTAATAATGCATTGAAGGAGAAAAGTGAATTAGCAAAATTACTTTCTTGAACAGATAGTGAATTTAAGTTTTACAAATTTGTAAAAAGTGAAGACTCGCAAGCAAATAACTAAAATGAAAGAAGACTCGATAAAACAACTTCGTCGAGTCGTTCTGAGATCGCAAGTACAACCGGATCTCAGCCGACATGTCAGCAATCCGCACGTGATAAATTAATATTGAATTTTATCCTCCATACTTGCTTTAATTCTTTTATTCAATTTAATTTTGAGATGGGCCCTTCCAAAATCAATAAATAAGCTAAATCTTAGATTATCTTATGATTATAAGTATTCTCGTTTTAACAAACAAAACGCTAATTTCTTTAAATATATTTAAATAACTCTACGATGTGTATGCAAATGATTCATCGTGATCCCTATTTACGTACTAATTAATACTAGCTTAACTATTACTTTCCGATACGATCGAAAAATCCTCTCTGTTAAACACGTGTCAAATTATGTCCATAAGCAGCTCCGGTTGTTGCGATCAACTAGAGAATATTCCTGGAATCCCATCTCATCCTAGTCTTTTGCTCCTTTTTGAAGAAAACACTGTTAGTTGCAGTTTCTTCTAAGTAAAGAGAACGACGTATGTCTGTTCGTCTGTACGATTTTTCTTTTGTCTAGTTGCGTACTTTGGGAAGAGATGTCCCACTACTTGTTTCCGAATTGTAGTGGCCTTCCGTTTAATAGGTGACCTTTCGCTGGTAAACTGTTGTTTTCCACCAGCACACGGACTCTATGCCTCTTCGTGTATATTTGCGACGTATTGTGTAGTTACATAGATGCACATTAGTTACGTAAGCTGTTTGCTCGTTATGATCGTGCCCCATTTTTTATCCACGGAATTTTGTATATTGCGAGTTTGGATGAAGTCGTGAATGGATTTAGCAATGAACACCTAGTGTACTATATGTGAGGGTATATTAGAACAGTTCTTAAAAGTGTATTGCAAGTATGCAGTGACAGTTTAATTTAAGTTTTAGAAATACTACTTGGAATTTTATTGAAAAATATTATACTTAAAACATCAAGGATCCATGCTAAGAAATAATTAATTCTACTCACCATTACCCAAAACCTCTAGTTTCAAGAGTTAAATCAACTTTTAAAAGATACGGAAATTATGGTATTATGTAGAAGAACCTCTACTTCTACCAGGAAGCTCTTATCGTACATTATCCACTGAATCTCAATATAATAAAATGGACATTGGTTGCCATGCACCAACCTGTTCATTTGATTTGAGATAGGCAGACAAGGTACATGCATTGGTTACGGAAGCACAAAAAGAAGAGCATGCTATAGATAAACAAGCAATTATGGACGGACTGACTGCTATGGTGATGACTCTTGCTAATACGTGTGCTGAGCTTACATGTTTGAAAGAACGTATATTGATATACCGGAACTACAGTTTTCATCACTTCTGATAGGAGAGTCGATCACATGCACAGGTAAATGGCTTTGTGACTTATATTGCAATATAACAAATTAAAACCTTCAAGTTAATTTTCTCCGAAGTCTGCTATTCTTAATTTGACCCCATTTGTGATACGATTAAAAATCATAAGTCGAATTAAATGATGCCAATTTTGAACTGACTATTCTGTGATGGTGAAATTGCAGCTAATGGTAGTTACGGGATAAATATTAGTGTTATGCAGCTACTGGCCAAGGTTCCTACCAATTTTAATTAAATAACAAAGATTTAATTTTGCAAAATTAAATCTTTGTTATTTAATTAAAATTGGTAGGAACTAATATTGACTATTCTGTGTATCATAATTTTCTTGTAGACAGAAGGATCTGCATTTGAAGAGAAAAAATGTTTACATGTGGAAATTGTATTATAAAGTAGTTGTTTGTTGGATATTGAAAAAAACACCATCAAAATTTTTTTTAATTTTATGAAAAACACTGGGTACGTAATTAAACTATTATGTTTCGAAGTACTCAGTTCAATTTCATCAGAACTCGACTGCTATGCCGGGGATACACATACTTGTGTCACACTTATAATTTATTATTAAGAAGCAAATAATTTATGCATGATAATATAATAAACAACTTCCAAATTATTTCTTCACTCTTCTGTAATAACCACTGGATTGAAATATCGGCTTTTGAATATCACCTCAAGACACGTAGCGCTGCTCTGGAACGCTTTGACCAAATGAATGAGAGGGTGGGGTTTGTCTTCTTTATACATATTTACACTGATTAAGTGAAGCAGATATTGAAAAAGTTGAATTTTCCACATATATATATA
>JAPYZP010003898.1:0-10897 GCA_030522985.1 Torymus sinensis
GTGTGTATATATCAGGGTGTTCCCTAATTTACCAATTTTAAACTTTCCAAAATTTCGGGCCGGATTACTGTACTGGATTACTAAAAAACGGGCTTCTAACTTTTCAGCTCCATTAGTCTAAAACCCAGCCTAAATGGATTTAAATGGAGAAGCGTATTTTTTCTGTTTTTTTTTTCGATTACAAAAGCTCAATCATGAAAGTCAATTTAAAAACTGATTAAGAGCTTTTTTCTTCTATAATATATTTACACGTAGGAATCGCTAGTTAGGCTGATTGAAGAGTTGTATAATTGTTAAAACACAAGTACGCTTTTAGCGTTTTGTTTTTACCTATCCCTGGTGGAAATTTGTCCATTTCCAAATGGACAGAATCTCAGTAAATTGGTAAGAGAAATGATTAGTTAATAGCCCCCGGTGAAACGCCTTTTCTCCTATTATTGGCACATTTAATAGATTGGACGTAACATAATTTAACTTCCAAATTTTCGTTTCAAGATTTCTTAAAGACTTGATGTTAAAGTAGGGAGAGTTCAAATATATCAGAGAGTTTAATTAACATTAATTTTGCATATAGATTTAATGTTTTAGAGTATAAAATAAGTTTATGATAAAGGTTTACATAAAATTCCCATTGTTTAATAACTTTAAGGTGATGTGAAATACCGACATAATTTTCAAAAGAATATAACTCATGAAAATACCAATAGAATCATCCACAATAAATTCTGAGTATAGTATTTAAGTATACGGAGCGCCTGACAAGCGTGTTTTTCCAAAAAAAAATGATGAGAATTTATTTAATTAAATAAAAACCGTACTGTCGGTAACTAGGAATCTGTCGAATAACTAACGAAAGCGCTAATAGAATCACTCCAAAAAATTCCTGCATATAGGGTTTATGGGTACGGAGCGCTTGACAGAATTTTTTCGACTAGACGCTTGAATATTGATTTAAAAAATATTGAAATTCACGGTTTCACATGGCCTTAATTAAGCGTAAAAAATTATTTCAATGCATTCCAACGATGCAAACGCATATATTATGGCGAGGAGTCAGATACGGAATCAAACGGCAAAATGATTGTTTTCGTTTGTATCCCCTGAAACATTACTATAAACGAGTTAAATGGCAATAATTCGTGTGTACATTTTGATTAGCTATCGTTTTTTAATATTTTTTTTAAATACATGATCAAATTCAGAAAAAATTTAGTAAAAAATGTTAAGGATGATGTAATCTCCATAAAATAGAGAATACATACTAGCTACTGATTAAGCTCCTGGTCATTTTTCGATAGCGAAATTTCTACCAGAGGAGCAGTGTATTTATAAGATGTGTATGTGTAATGCATACATATATATGTATGGGCGATAAGTTTTTGTTTAAACGCGGTTATCGGGCGAGATTAGGCGGGGATATAAAAATATACTTGATACGAATGTATATTGTTATTTTTTGCAAAATATGTTTCTGGTGCAATAACAACTGCTGCGGTTGCTGCTTTGACGCGAAAACAAAGTCGGACGTGTGTTTGGAGAAGCATTAGCGGGGTCTAAGAGCGCTCGAATAAACGGTGGATATAGTATATTACGGACCTAGGGAGGAAAAAACTTGGACAGTCAACTTGGACAATTTTTCTCCCATGATGCGTATACTATTTTTCGCCATACCCGGGCCGAAAATATCACATTCGTGTTTTTGTGCCGGGAGCGAAAGTGGTACTTTCGGCCAGGGTAGAGCGAAATATTTATTATATCGCGCTAATCGGTAAAAACAATGGCAAAGAAGATTCTTTTGTTTTGTATACGCAATTGCTCAATAACAATGTATAAGTATATGCCGATTAATGAGTTTCGATTTAATTGGTTTTTTTTAGCCATATCTTAATTGATTCTTATCCTGGGTTTGTTTTATCTCAAAGTACTTAAATTGTATTAATCAGTTTCTTGGGTAAACAAATGCAACAGAATATTTTGAAATGCAATGCAAAAAGAGATTGGATGAGTAACTTAACTTGTAATGTTTTTACGCTGCATCTATATCTTATAGTGAAATAGAGTTGATGATTTTTCATCTTTATATATTATTACAGGACTTTAATCGTGTAGGAATATACATATAGAATTTGTTGCGAAGGCAAAATTATAGTTTTAGAAAAATTTTAAACTTTAATGCATTGTATACGGTCTCGTGAGAATTGTTTGTTCTCAGCGACGAAAATATTCTCCTTTTAATGCCACAGATTGCATAAAGCATAAAACTTCGATATCGGCCGGAGGATACGATTAATCTTTCGATTCCTATATTATATGACCGATAATAAAATTGCACCCGGATATCGAAATATATAAAAGTTATAGAAATGCCGTAAATCTCATTTTATTCGATAGTGAAAGCCATCCAATATTTCTAAGCTTTTTTTCTGTCTTAAAGAAAAAGAAAGAGTCGTACTATTGCTTCATTGATAACGCGCGGATAAAAACAGTGAATTATTTATATTACGCAAATTGCCAGCGGCGAATATAGTTAAAATCATGCGCTTTACGCGTAATCTAACAATATTAATCGGAGTTCAAATTAATAATGAAAAAACTAATTATACTAACAAAATGTATATCATAACTGCGCTAAACGTTTGGTGAAACGTTTGTAAATATCTGCACGAATGATTGATGATCCGGAGTAATGCGTCAATCGCAAATCACCGTTTTTTCCTAGAAAACATCGCATCACGAGGAAAAGATGCAGAATGCAAATGTTTTTTTCCGATTGTCGCACGTGTCACAATTTACCATCATCTCATTGTTTGAGCTTCTATTTCACACATGGCAATATCTCAATCTCCTTCTCTCCTGTACTTACTGTGCACGACATATAAAACCCAGCCAATTTTCCTGCGAAAATAGTAAGCCCATTCCCACCGTAACCAATTACACCCCACCCCTCACACAGCCCCCCATTACCCACTTGTTATCCAAACGCACTGCAACACTTTATCGCTCTCGGACACTTTCCAGAAAAAAGAAACAAAGCTTGCCTCCTTTGATCTCGCGGCGCGACGCACACTGCGCGCGCGCTGCCCAGCTCTTAAATCAATTCCCCGAAACTTTATACACACAGGCATGACGCGTGTATACATGTACATCGCGCGGTGCATTAAACAGCCGCTGCGATATTGCCCCCACTTTAACGGCCGTGGCGCGATAATTGTGCTTTTGACAATAAACCCTGGCGCGAGCGACAACTCTCGAGTATTTTAAGACGCGAGCTAGCGAGCGCGCTTCTGATGCAGTATGCGCACTCGTTACCGCACGGCTAATGAAACTGTTTGCGAGCGCGGAAGTTGGTACGCGGTAATATACAGTGTGATCGTGGGTGTTTTCATGAGGTTTTGGTATCAAGTTTATAGTAACCAATGTTAATTCGTCTGTATATTTACTACTGTATAGTATAAAATAACTTTATGAAACAGGTTTAGATTAAATTCTTTAATAACTCTAATTAATTGATCGTGAAAAATTATGTCGTTGCATTTCAACGTTGCAAACTTCAGACCCTTTTTTATATTTTTTCTTAAACTTCTAGGGGGGGACTCTGTCGACAGAATTACTGCCAGAAATCGTAAATCAAATAATAATCAAGAAAATTTTTATATTTACATCTCAATAATCAGATGTGATATGCTCGTCAGAACGTATTAATGTTGATTATTAATTTATAGGAATTTGTCGTTTTCATATTCAAATCGAATTTTAAATTTTTCCAATGAAAGATGAGAATAAAGTGACAATAGCTAAAAATATTAGAATATTGATCAATACGATGCAATAATGCATGAACTCCGATAGTCCGTTAATCATTAAATAATATTATTAGACGGCAATATAAGCCAATATCATTGCAGTATAGTTCAAGTATTGTCAGATGTATTAATAAAAAGGTCTCCATTTATTCGGTAATAAATAGGTATTTGAAATTTCGAACGTTCATAGTGAACGAATGATTTTTGCCATTTTCAGATTTAGCCGAATTTGGCTACTTAATACATTTCAAAATGATAATAACTGTATCTCTTCACTTGTCACTCTCTTCCAGTCATCATTAAAACCACTCCAACGAATTTCACCCAAATTCGAAACTTTAAGTTAATATTCCGTTCATTATGAACCTTCGGAATTTCAAATACGTGAATAAATGAAGTAGCAAGTTATATGCTTATAATATATAGAGAGCCATATATGATTTAGAATGAAATATTCAAAAAATTCTTATTATTATAATACTGCATAAGTAGTTTTTCCAGCATAAAATAATGTCAAAGTACAGATACATTATACACAATTCACATTTTCCAGTATCTATTGTGCAACTAGGAAGGAAAGTTGAGTTTTTTAGTGCTCAATATCATCACCCGAGTCTAAAAAATTAAACTTTCCACCCTTGTTGTACATTAGTATATTACGCAACTAGAGATGTATAACGACTTGGCCAGTCCAGTGCACGTGAGAATTGCATGTGCTTTGGGCTGGCCTTCTTTATCTCCATGTTGTGTATACTATTTTTCGCAACAACGGGCCGAAAATATCACATTTGCGGCATACTTTCCGCAGCATACTTTCCGGTATTCAGTACAGTACTTCTTTTAATGAGTGCAGGTATAGGACCTTTTTTTATCTGAAAGGTTATATGAAGTTATATCAAGTCGTCATAGCGGGAGACTAAGCTCTCTTTCTCGCGCCACTCTTTAGAGGCTCGAAATAATCGATTTTCCATTCATATTTCTACACAGGAAAAGGTTCTTTTTCATGCAAATATTAAAAATAATACATTACGCAACAAGTGCGCAAAGTAGGTAATTACTACACGAGTAGGGGAGAGAAGGGGGGTGGGTGGTACCGTAAATTTAGCACAGATTTAAATTAATATATTAGGTATATCAAGAAGTTCAAAACAATAAATAATTAGACAAACATATTGAGAAATAGAATTGATAGTTAAAAAACACTCTTTTTCAATAGACGCTGAATGTAAAATTGAAAAGTAAAATTCGTTAAAATGGTCTACGTGCTCCACAATGGGGCATGTGTAGCAGGGGGGTGGCGCACGTGTGACGCACTCAACTCGACTATGAAAGAATGTTTCGGATTTATTTTTGAAAAAGTTTTTATCAATGCAATAAAACTAAAATAAAAAAATAGGAGATAATTTATTTTAATTGTGATATTACTTCCTCGCAGAGGACGCTTTGGAACGGTGAACAAAATTTTCGAGACAGAAAATGTTCATAATGATGTTTTAAGGCAAGATATATTGAAACTTGATTTTGAGAACATTTTTTTCCGTATCTGTAAGTATGTGTGTGCCTCGTAATCAAATCGACCGATTTTCGTCGGACAAAGCCTATTCTCTTGGTCGCGCCCAAAACCCTTGGTACCCTCATTGGTTTGAGTTTTGATCGATTTTCTTTTGTTTGGTTAAAAATTGAAAAAGTTACAGCGTTATACACACACACACACTCACGGACATTTTAAAAAAATGGTAAATTTAGACTCCAAATGACTCAAAACATCTTTCAAGTTATCTTGAAACAAAAGAAAACATCTATCAAGTTATCTTGAAATAGTATATTACGCACCTACGGAGAGAAAGAGTTGGCCATGTCCATAGCACGTGGAAATTGACGCTACGGGTTGGCCCTCTTTCTTCATATTTTTCGCAACAACGGGCCGGAAATACCACATAAAAACTTTTTTTTTCACCATTACAAACCTTCCTCTACGAATAAGCCAAATCGAGTAACCTCAGTGTATAACCCTTTCAGTCCTCCGCTATTTCACTAACGATTCCATCGACACATCGCATTTCCACACGCGTTCTCCCTCAAATGCAACGCATGCGCACTCCCTCAAATACAACGAGCGCACTCGCGGCTGATGTGATTACACGGTGGAAGTGGCTATACGTATACGCACGTACGCGCGCGTACTCTATAATAGCTCAAAGGGCGATCTATTGTGCGGCTCTCTGTACATAAGCGAAAGCGGGAGAGAGAGAGAGATACTCTTAGTGGCCGGCCGGCAAAGAAATCGAGTTTCCTGTGACTTTGTGCAGACCGCTGAGGTGGTTGTTGGGACATCTTAGGGGGGTAGCCGCACGAAAACCCTCGACAGTTTTTATAGGACAAATAGGTACGTACCGTGCGGACACCAAGTTAAACATTCTTCGGGCTGTCAGTGTACGCGGGCAATTTAAAAGAATGGGGAATTTGAAGAGGTTTTCAGGAAGTAATGCTATGGGCGACGGTATGGCAAATTCGGTATAGTGTATATATACGCGGATGCATTTTTATGTTACACTTTGATAATTGTATTTCAATTACAATCCTTCTTTTAAAAGTGATAAGCGGACATGTTGAAGCATCTAAAGGCTTGTTTTTGATTGGTCTATAGAGAATAGGCGCCAAGATTTGTTTAAGGAATTATTTCAGATTGAATTGAGGTGTTTGAATTTTTTAAATTGAAATTGATATTTATAGATTTAAAAAAATATAACTAAATCAATATAGCATCGAAATATTTATCTTAAAATCAAAGAAAAACAAGCTGATTCGACCAAATAAAATCCCCAAAGTTTGGAATTATGAAACATTTAAACTAAAAATATAAGTCATAATTAGTAAAAAAAAAAAAAAAAAATTGGTGGTTTCCACGCAGCCTCTTGGGCTCAGCGCGTATTCCACACCTTTATGTATCCATTCCTATATTAACATCAATACCTACACTGTTAGAAAACTTCCATATATATAGATATATTGTGTTTACATTTTACGTTTCCAAAGGTATACACCGTATGCCTATATAATATTATATATATGGAAATTTTTGTACATAGTATAGATTTTCCTGAAGGACCTCCTTTTATACTTATAACCCCTTTTTCCATACCTTCATCTATCCCGCATTCGCCCAGGGTTATGCCTTGAATGTAATGACTTAATGACTTAAAATTTGGTATTATATAAAAAAAAGCTATTAAAATTTTATCTGTAGTTAACAATTGAAAGACTGTGAATACTGTTCTGATTAGAGTTAAATTTCTAACCTCCAAATTTTTGTAATCTCGGAATAAACTAAAATAAATACAATCCATGTTTCAATAAAAAATATTGGATAAATTTGCGGATGTTAAAAAGTAAAAAAATGTTATATAATCAAGATAAAGGAAGAGCCTGAACTTGCTAGTTTTATCCAAAAACGTAATTCAAACCGGCGGTTTGTATAGTGGTTCACGTTCGCAGATAGGTATAGCGACCAATCTCAAGGTATAAAATTTGTCACGAATCGTTTGCAATTCAAATAAGAACGATATTCCGAAAATTGCATCGATCGATGCCTCGCATTGGGCGCACGCCGCGCTAATCTCGACACAAGAGCAAACAAAAAGAGAGCAAACGCGTGCGCGCGCATTAGCTTAGAAGCGCACTTGAAAAAAAAAAAATTACAAATTCTCTCCTCCTGGGCGGCCGACTATCCGCCGACTCCAAGGCGAAACCGGAGAGAGAGTAGAGGGTCGAATCGCGTGTGTAGAGAGGGACGATTCGGCGCACTCTCTATCTCCCACCCTTCTATATACACGCTCCTCTCTCCCTTTCTCTAAACTCGTTCAGAGGCGTCGGACACACACGCGCGCGCGCGCACACACTCTCTTTCTCGCTCTTGCATAAATTACGGAAATTAATATTTTATGCACGCCGCGCTAAAAACTCGCACTTCGGGAGAGGAAGAGAGAGAGAGAGAGAGAGAGAGAGAGAGAGAGAGAGAGAGCGCACGACAAATTTGAATTATCGGTTTCGTTTCGTTTTTCTGAAAGGGGGGCGTCACCTCCTCATCGCACGAAAAAGACGACGCGCCTGCAGCGGATCTTTGAATTTCGCGCGAGTATAGATATATATGTGAGAGAAAGAGATCGAGCGTCCGGTTTCGGGTGTACGGTTCTGTATATTAATGGATTAATAAGGTGTGGCAGGGTGGTAGCGATGATGCTGCAGGGTTGCAGTGAGTTCGATGTGTATGTATGATGGTTGTAAGTGGTCGGCAGTTTTATGTATTTAAGGGCCCGTATAGCGGTGTGAAATACCACGTTGGGAATTGCACGAGCCATTGTCATATTTATAATTTATGTGCTCCATAGCAGCCAAATCAAAATTAACTCGATATAGTAATTTTACTTTTTTTATATACACCGAGAGAAAAAGCTGCAGTTCGAATAACCATATGCCATAGTAAAGTGAAATCTTGTTGGATATACAAGGTATTCTTGTAGGCTACACTATAATGTTTAGTGATTAATTTTATTATCAGTGATAGTAAGTTACTATTAGTTGGCATATGGCTATGTTCTCTAGTCCTTTTTACAAAATTTTCTTTAGGTTTGTCAGTATTTTCAATTAGGGAACTTTACTTATGGTATCTCATCTACTATCTTTTATAGTATGGATAATCATATAATTTGATTAACAAACGCTACTATATTTTCTGATTGTGTTAATATATAGCACTATAAAAGCTAATGCTTTTATAGTACAGTGGCCATAATTTTCTCTATATATGTAACCCCGAGTAAAAAAATTTTTTTATCCAATATATCTATTGCCCATAGTATGGGCGAAGTATTGGCAATATATAGGCCATGGTCAACATATATGGCCAATACGTGGCCCATATATAGTGGTCACAATACTACTTCCCATATAACACCCATATATTTTTCCCATATAATATTGTTTTCTTAGAGTACCTATGTGACAGATATGAGCGTAATACGGGAAAAAGTATGGCCTATATTTGGCTCCGGCGCCGTGGCTATATATGAGTCACATATTGGTCATATATATTTACCATGGCCCATACCATATATATTAGCTAGAAAATTTTTTAAGAAAGACATATATACATTTTGTTTCTTCTGTTCATTATAATTAAAGGGGAGGTCTTATACTCATCTACAGATTTCTGTATTTGACTTTTCATATTTCTCAATCAACTTTCGTATTTTCAAAATGATGGAAGAAAATTAATTTGAAAAATCTGTAAATTTTGGTAATTGTGTGTAACCTATATGTGAGTAGGGGGCATCCCCTTAAATATCATGTTGGAAAAAATATACTGACGCGATTAAAAAATGTTTCTACAAAATTCAAGCACCAAATTAAATCAATTGAAAATCGTTGATTACTGTTAAATCATTGACAAACTTGACTAGGTATACAATGATATCAAGCCAGTAATGCAGTAATCGTCGATTAATCCTCGCACCCTGAAATCACGCCGACTACATTCGAAAATTATCCTCTCATGCAAACGCGTGTAACCTTTGTGAAAAATAATCTATAAGCAGGCCCACGATTGTAAAAGCCACGCGCGCGGCAACATTCCATTCTCGATTCTAATCGATCCACTCATCGGAGCACCGACAAAACTCGACGGCGCTGGCACACACAAAAGCGCCGACACGAGGAGCGAGGCTCTCGAAAGACCTCTTCTTAAGCGCCTCTCCGTGACCGCGGCAACAGGCGACAAACGTCGAACCTGCGAGCCTCTCCCGGAGAGTGTATATGTGTATCTATATGTGTACATATATGCTATATATGTGCACGCGTGTTCGAGTACGAGCGAAAAGGAGCGAAATGATGACGCGCGGCGAGCGAGCGCGTCACAGTGTAAAAGTATATGACAAGTAGGTAATACGCAGCGGGCAGCGTACATACACGTATATGTACATTTGATCGCGACCAGGAAAGGATGAATTACGCTCGATTCGATGCACAATCACAATGCACCTACTCTCTCTCTCTCTCTCTCTCTCTCTCCCCCTCTTTCACTCTTTCTCTCTTCGTCTTCGTACTCCTTCCTTCCTTCCACGCGCGCGCATTAAATCCGCATCTGCTCTCTCCTCTCTCTCTCTCTCTCTGGGCGCGCGCGCCCGCGTTTCCCACGTAAATATATCGGGAGGCGAGGATCGCCCCGACACACATGCACGCCATGCATGTAGCCAGCAACAGCGAAAGGATGAACGCGAACGAGAGAGAGAGAGAGAGAGAGAGAGAGACCGCGAAGAGGAGACAGACAGACAGACGCGCGCGCGCACGCACGTGTGTACGCAAAGGAGAGCGGATGCCGGAATTTTTCTCAGGACGAGCAGCGCAGCAGCAGCAGCAGCAGCAGCAGCAGCAGCAGCAGCAGCAGCCGGTGTACGTATAGAGAGGGCTGTGCGCGCATTTTTCTTACTCCTCTCTCTCTCCCCCTCGATTCGCCGCTCTCTCTCTCTCTCGGCTTATATGCGTATACATATATATATACGAGTACGCGGTGATTTTTAGCGAGAGAGTGAGAGCGAGAGAAGAGACAAAGTGGATAGAGCATTAGCGCGGGGAGGACCCCCAGCGAAAACCTGTCTCGCCGGCTATGAGAAAATTTTTTTCGCTGGTAAACACACACACACACACAGAGAGAGCGAGTGAGAGCCTGCCTGCGCCCCCTTCGGACTTGCTCTCGCTCGAGGTCGTGTCCGCGCGCTCTCACTCTTTCGCGCGACTCGCTATATACGCGCCTTTTTCGCGCGAATATTTTTAATGTGTGTGTATATATAGGTAACTATGCATATACCCACAGGTATGCGTATATACGTGTGTGTGTATATATTGTTAAAAGTGTATTAGAGAGAGAGGACCGCTGCGGTTTGGGTTAGGAGCAATTTCGGTTTTCTGCGAGGCTCTCGCGAACCTTTGTCCGCGCGCCGTTCCTTCGCTCTCTCGCTCGCTATAATACACAGCACGCCGGGCCGCGCGGTGCATCTCGGATTTCTCGCGGGTGCGATGGTGTGCTGCACACAGCCGCG
>JAPYZP010003899.1:0-10897 GCA_030522985.1 Torymus sinensis
TGAATAGCTGTCAAGTTAAAAAGAATTATTTTTTGCAGATGAGAGCAGTAATTTGCCAATGGATAATTTCCAATTTTTAATGATCAGTCAGCAAAAATGTTTTAAATTTTTAAGTTAAAAACATTTTTCAGACTGTATATTATGCAGAACAGATGCCAACATTTAAAAAAAAAATTTTCTTGCATTATGTTTGACATAATGTAGTATTTGTTACTTATGTTTTTACAGCCTTTTACTGGAAACTATAATTTGTTTTGACCTGCCGTCGCTTTGAGACTGAACAATTTGATATTTTTTAATGGGGTACGAACCAAAATCTTTGTTTTTTATATCTCGTTTGACTGAAGCTATTGTTAATAATGTTGTATATGTCAAAAATATCATTTCAAAGGCCTCAAAGTAAAAATAAGTGGAATTTAAATATAAAATTGAATATTAAATAATTTTTTTTTTACTTTAATAGTACATTGTGCCACAAGGGGAGAAAATGGGCTATTTCTAGCGAGGGTGAGCTGCTCAGCATGAGTCGGAGTTGAGGGCGCCGAAGGCGCCCGAGACAGATACGAGTGCTGAAGACACCTCATCCGAGTCTGAAATAGCTTTTCTTCCCGTGTTCGAATTAAAAAGTGTTCACACCGTATTTTTTTAACGAAGGCATGAGGGCCTTTTTTACATGTGTGAGAGGATTGTTCATTTCGAGTCGTACACAACGCAGTTGAAATTGTCATTTTCACCTAAAACAAGTGGGAAATGGCCATTTCTCACCTAATACTGGTGAGAAATAGCCATTTCTCACAATTTTTGCATTTCTCACATGATATAAGAAATATCCATTTCTCACCACTTTTATAAAATACGCTCGAAATGCGAAATTTTCTCTCCTACTTTCACATGTAAAAGAGGCCCTATTACATGCTTGAGTTGAGAAAAATTTGTTACATTCCAACCGCAACATAACCTTTAAGAATTTAACTTACAAAAAATTATTGAAACTTTTTTAGTGGTTTGCGATTTTCTTTGAATTCATTTTTTTTATATAGTTATTGCTTTTTGAAATATGTTTATAGACTTTGCAGGATATTTTATTTTTACAACAATGCTGTATTTAAGTTTTGTGATATTAAGTATACGTATTATAAAGGTTATTTGGGAGAATTTTTTTATTTCTTTTGCGGATGACATTTTCTTTATTAGAGGTTAAAGTAAAAATCTGCCTAATTTTCTACGCTTGTCTGAAAATACTCCTTGACATTATATCCCATCTATAAAAACCCTAGTGGAAAAAATCCGATTTTTCTAAAATATGCCAAAAATGTTCCTGACTATTCTAAAATTGTTCCAAACTATTCAAAATCGGTGTCTAAGCTGTACATAAATAACAGATTTCGGACATTTGGAACCCTTTTGGCACACTTAAAGATAGAGTCTGGAACACTAATAATCATTTTGGGCACAAATATTTGTAACAGCGTGAAATCGATTATATCCTATTTTTTCTCGGAATACATTTGGCAGTAAACGGAACACTTTCGGTATACATCTGCATACTTTTGAGAATGATTCGCACACTTTTTGAATTAATTCGAACACTTTTTAATTTTCTTCTGTAACGAATATAAAATTTTTATATTTTTTAAAATAACTTGGAACCCTTTTTGGAATATTTTGAACACTTTTTGGAACTACTTAAAACATTTTTCATCGATAATGAAGTAAAAGAAAAAGTTGTCCTTGTTTTTGGAACATTTAGGAACACATTTTGAATACTCCTGGGGCATTTAGGAAAATAAAGAAATCTTTCGGATATCTTTTGTAAATAGTATTGGAAACACGTTTCAAACAGCTTGAAACATGTTTAACATATTTTCGAATATTTCTGAATATTTGATATGGTTCTGGAACATTGTAATTTAAAACATTATAAATATTTCGAGTATTTTGAAATAATTTAAAAGCATTTTTGGAACATTTAGGAATTACAGTATGATTATAATTTAAAAAAATATTGATGTCGCAGTCAATTAGTTGTAATTAATCAATGGTGTTTAAAAAATGTTCCAATGATGTTTAAAAAACGTTCTAATGATGTTTAAAAGTGCTCCAAAAATACGTAATAACTACAAATTTAGATCAAAAACGTACATAGTTCGGAACACATTTTATGTATGAAGAAACATTTTCTGTTTTATTTAGCTGAAAATGGGTCTTGTAAATGAAAATTTAATAAATTTTCCAAATTGTTCCAAAAGTGTGCCGGATCATGGAAAAACTAATCCACTAAAATATAAAAAATTAATTCTTTTCTATTTTTAAGGAATGTTTCTAATAGTCTCTTACAATTTTTAAATATACTAAAAATTAAATTTTATAAGGATTTTATTAGTAATTGTATATGCCAAGGCTGAGCATGAAGTACTATATAAAAATTAAAATCAAAGTAGTTGAGAGACAATTTAGCCATTGCATACATCAACGCACAGACAAAGACTTCTTACACAATCATTAAGATCCATAATACAATTTCTTTATCGTAAACTTCCACTGAATAGTTTATGAAATTTTATGAAAGAAAGGCTTAATAGCAAAACATATTTGAATTATAAATGATTGTGTAAGTTAATTATTTATTTGTGTGCTAGAATATGCTATTTCGAAATCGTCTCCTAACTACCTCTTGATGATTTTAACTTTTTAACAATAATTTACTTTCAGCTTTGATTTGTGAAATTTCTTTTTTAGTAAGTGTAAAGAATGCAAATAGCACTAGATGTAAAAAATAACCAGTGTAAGCGGCTCACATTGGGAATTTTGGAAAGTAAATACAAATCCGCGTGAAAATATGATATGAGATTTCATGTGAGATTGTAATTGAGATCTTGAAAAGATCTCAAATGAGATCTACATGAGAACTCATATGAGATCTCACATCAGATCCTATTACGAATTTCAGGCATTAGATCTCATGTGAATTCTCATATGAGATATCATCTGTAATGTTCATTAAATGAAAAAATTTCAGAAATTAGATCTCATATGAGAGCTCATATCAGATCTCATCTGCAATTTTCTATTAAATCAAAAACTGAAGCCATTAGATCTCATTTGAGGTCTCATATGAGATCTCATATCTGATAAAAAGTTTAAATATTTTTTATTTCAATTATTCAATTACCATAAATTATAATGATAATACTATTTGCACGTCTTTAGTGTATTTAATTTAACTTGTCGCTAAATCGCCTTGTCGGCATGCCTTCTTTTTGATACGGCGATTTAGCGACAAATTAAATTAAATACACTAAAGACATGCAAATAGTATTATCATTATAATTTATGGTAATTGTATAATTGAAGTAAAAAAATATTTCAACTATTTATCAGATATGAGATCTGATATGAGACCTCAAATGAGATCTAATTTCTCAAATTTTTTCATTTAAAGAAGTTCGTCAGTGAACCGGTTTTGGGGCGGGTAGAGGGGGTCCCCTCGCACCGCGCGCGCCGCTCCACTCACCGCGCACCCTCTCCCGCAGCCAACGAACTCGATCGTATGTTTACGTTTAGCCGAAATACTCGGAATCGGTGTTGTCAATCGCGTTTAGATTGCGTAGAAACATTCTCCTATATATTTGCTATATTACCTGTAGTTTTTTGATTCGATCTTAATTTTGTTAAAGAATCGCATCCTAAGTGTTTGTGTTTTACCAAGGTACCTTTATAAGAGCCGGTGTATATGTACTCATTTTTTATATCGATTTTCTCGGATACTAGCTTGTAAATCGATTCCAAATCTAAACAGGATATTCACTTCACATCAATCATTGAATTTCAATAGTTCCTTAATAGAAAATTGCAGATGAGAAAAAAAACATAGTAAAAAAGAATATTTTTCATTTGGGCAATTTTTTTTTGTAGAATTAAAAAGCCGTGGCACACAGAATTACTAAGAAAATAGTTATGAAAATTAAGTTTGAGTAGATTTACGAATTGTAATAGAGACTATTGATTGAGGAAAGTAAATATAAATTTGTTTTTTCGACAACCTGATGGATTTGAGATCTTATTCTTATTCCCGTACCTAATGTCATGGATAATGTCGCTGAATTTTATAAAAGTATGAACAATACATTTAATATTTATTCTCAACAATATTTTCCTCAGGTTTATGAGTAATAAGATCAGAAATCCATCAGGTTGTCAAAAATACAAATTATTGGTTCCTATTCATATTAAAAAAAAACAATTCTTTGCTAAAGAGGATTTGCTAATATCGTTTCAGTACTTAAGGCTCATTTTAAATAGTTTTTAGTAATCAGCAAAAATTTTTTTAAATAAAAAATATTAGTCAACTCTCATAGCATAAATGATTTTAAAATTCTGAGCAGCTGCTTTTAATAGCACCCCCATCGCCAAGGTGTCGCCTTGCCGCGCTGTCGCCGACGTCATCCCAAGGATTCATGGTAGCTGCTAATGTCAAGTACTCGTGGGCGCGCTCGGCGTCGGCCTCGTGTGAATTTGTTATCACGGATCGTTGTCACGTAGCGCGAGCATGAGACTTGTAAACATCATTTCTTCTTTCTCCGCAGTAAGAATAATATCATTTTTGATAATATCATTCCTATACATATTCAAGTATGTTACATGTCGGCATTTTATACTTATGCCCTTCTGTAATTTATTCAATAATGCTGTAACAAATTATTTTATTATAATTTTCATAAATTTATAGCCATACTAGCTATAATTAAACGTGCTTCGCGCGTATTTCTCTATTTTTGAGAATATGTATGCTATGTTCATTACGTTTTACTTTTAAATTATTTAAGTATTTTTTTAAAGCCAAAACTTGACCATTTGTATGCTACTCTAAATATAAATATTCCCTTTAAAAAATTCAAACACGATAAATTTCTCGCGCCTTCTTCTTATCGGCCAATCGAAATCAAGCCTTTAGATGCTTCAACATGGCCGCTCATCACTTCTTTAATCACTAAGAAGGGGTTGAAAAAGTTTTTAATTATTTATTTAATATTAAAATTGCATATGAGATCGCATATGAGATCTCACATAAGATGTAATTTCTAATATTTTCAGTTAATAGCAAATGGCAGATGCGATCCCACATGAGATTTCACATGAGTTATAATGTCCGAAATTGGTATAAGGATCTCATACGAGATTTATGAGATCTCATATTATATTTTTACGCGTGTTGTCCTATTTTTCGAAAAATTTTAATTTTTGTCATTTAAGTAATTAAAATTTCCCGAAATCTTTTATTTAACATTAAAAAGAAAGAGTTAAATGAAGAACTGTTTTGAATATTTTAGAATTAGCGAAAACACTGAAAAAAGGAGTGTCTACATTCACTTTTTGCCCGCAGAACTTTAATTTTTTGCAGTCACGAGGCATTCATTTCATGCACCATCTTTTTGTCTAGATGGATGCACAATGATTGGAATCACGAACTTAATGTTTTCCTATTAACTTTACTTTTATTTTAATAGCGAAATTTAATTATGATTGAAGAAAAAAGTCAAATGAGATTTGGCAGTAGGGTATATAGCAGAAACCCAACTTATCTTCGTAAATGTTATGTCATACGATAACCATCTAGTGGAAAAATGTATTATTACATAAACTCATACAAGTAGCCGCATGTACAGGTGCATTACTTTGTAATGTAGGGTTTTCTTAAATTAGAGCTTTTGCACTGTCGGTAGTTATGAGGCTGCAACTACTATTCTTACTTTATCGAGAATACCACGAGATTTCGTATTTCAAGGAATACTGAACTCAAGCCAAGCTGTTAAAGTTACGCGAGACAAATATATAATTCATAATATTCACCGACACTGTACGACTGAAAGATAAAAGATGTTACTTTATTTGTAGATCTCCAGATGCTCAGTTGTAAACCGTAGAGTCGCGGGATTGCTCGCAGACCAAAACGGAATAAAACCAGAAAACACGTCAAGTCTCGCTTGGGACTTGCAATGCTACGATCGCAATCGACAATCCGCGCGGATGTTCAACTCATCCAAATCTGGCCAGGTTCACCTCCAGGTTCCGCAAAGGTCTCGCTCTCACACACAACCGAAATAAATTAGCTAAATAATCACAGTCCCGTAACGCTGATTATCTAAACTCGAGAGTTAATTGTCTCGCGACTAAATACAGAGCGCATGTGCCGCGAATGCCGGTACGTAAGAGAGTCCAGAAACGGGCGCGACATCGTCCTGTCGTCGGTTTGCTGAGCCTCCGACCCAAGCCTTCACGCTCCTCGTTTATTTCATCCAATTGTTCTTGCATGCTGAATACTTTTTATTTTGACATACTATCTTCTTGATTAGCCATGTAGAAATGGACTAACTGACCAGTTATTAGATTAAATGTGTTATCATAGATCTTCCATAATATATTACTATATTCCATGATATAGTTCAATTTACTCAAGCGTGTCTCATATTGATTTCAAAGATTCACAGCATGTAACTCATATATTAATTATGACATTCTAAAACTGTTACGTAATTTACCTTTCCTTTATTAAAGTTCAAAAGTTCTTAGACTCCTTAATTTTCTCTTCTTGTTTTCCATCCTATTTGCTCTCTTCTGAACGAGGAATGAAAATTGCAGATGAGAAAAAAACATAGTAAAAAAGAATATTTTTCATTCGGGTAATTTTTTTTTGTTGTAGAATTAGAAAGCCTGTTTATTAGAAAGCCTGTAAAATAAGTCCTGGATTAATATTGGCGAAGCTTATTGAAAAGACTTGTATGTTTTAAATATTAATCAAAACCAATAATTTGTATTTTTGACATTTTGATGGATTTGATAACTTAATACTATTCGTATATTTCATGTTATAGATTTTGTTATTGAGTTTTGTTAAAGCATGAAAAAGTATATTATTCACCAAGGACGCTTGGTGCTCTCTATTTGCTCTCTTCTAAACAATGAATCGTTTACATAATTTACTTTTTTCTGTTGAAGTTCGAATGCCCTTTGACTAAAGTAGCCCTTCTTTAATTTTTCCTCCTTATTGTTGTCCTCTTTGCCCTCTTAGAAGTTGGAAGGTTCTTTAACTATTAACAAGAGCCTTACCCTTGAAGAATCAGGTTTCGGAGCTCCGCCGTAGAGTAATACTTTTATATCGACAAATCCATATTGTTTTAGAGTTGGAAAGTTCTTTGATTGTTAAAAAGAGCCTTGCCCTGGAGGAATTATCTTTTTGAGCTCTACCGTACTGCAATACGCTTGTATCGACCAATTCATATAGTTTTAAAGTTGTAACTCATAATTTACGTTTCCTTTGTTAAAGTTGAAAGGTTCTTTAAAAGTCTTATCCTGGAGAAACCACCTTTCTGATGACAAATCCTTTTTAAATAATAACTCCAAATTTACGTTTCCTTTGTTAAAGTTTCTCTATTCGGTCACGTCAGCATCGCACTGGTATAAATTCGTGCAGCTCCTGTCACACTCTATAAGAATCACATGTCTGCACACATGCCTGCTCCTGCCCATATGCTTGCTGTCTTAACAAATCGAGAGGCGCTCTCGAACTAACCGCACTCCGCGCTTTCGGATACTATAGCAATATACCCTAGGACATTTGTTATATTCTTACGTAAAGGATAAAGAATTTGATTTAATTTTTTCACGATCAGGCGGAGGTTACTTCGAAATAAATCAACTTTATTTCTGACTAAATTAGCAACGTTTCGTTGGCGGGTCTACTAGTTTTATTAAAAAAGTGGATGTTAGTTTAACCCTTAATTAACAATTACACTTAACGCAACAACAATATCTTTAAAATTTACAATGTTAACGCATGTTAACAAGTCAGTGATTGAATTATTTCGTCAATAATGACTTTCGGAAATACGACAAAATACACATAGTCACCGAAGTTTATATACCCCGAGGATAAAGAATGTTTTTATTTTATTTTATTTTCACTAATTCCTTTTTGGACATCTAAAAAAGTTGGGGATTAATATTATAAAGGATAATTGATAAATTATATAAATTTTCTAAAACTTATATCAATTTATAATTTATAACTTGTAACGGTGGCTCCGCCCCTGCCGCACGCTCGTTGAGTTTACCGGGATTCGGGTTCGGGAAGGAAAGAGTATCACGTGGCAGAAATATTAATACGGTTTATGTATATTGAAGAGATATAAAGAAATATATTTATGAATCTAGTTTAACAACGACCAATAATCTAATAACAAAGGTATCTTTATATCTAGTGCCGTGAGAACGGTCGAGTCAGCTTCGTCCGCCACCTGAAACATAGAAGCAGGCAAACACTCTTACTACGGCACGCAACCAAGTCCGCAGGAACTTAGTCCGCAGCGTTTCGTTCGTGTCCGTATACCGTACACAACGTTGCAATCCTCTTCAGTGGAAGTCATCGGTGTCATAATCGTCTTCTAAAGTACCGATGACTCGGGAGTTAGACCCATTTCGATGGTATGCAGTTCCCTGGACACGTGTGCACACGTCGACTAGAGGAACAGCGACTCCGGAGGCACGTCCAGCCACTAGCTCGTGTGCACATGACGGCAGAGGCGGAGCTTGTTCCGGTATTCTAGTTGCTGTTGAATAATTGTTCGCGTTCCTCTAGTCACGTGCGCGCACGTAGGCTAGAGGAAAGAGACGTCCAGGAGTCGGTCTACTACGATGTCGTGTGATCACGTTCACCGTTGTGTACTGCCTCCGGTGCGTATAGACGAGCAGTCTATGTATATTTAGGTAGCAGGAGCAGCAGACTGCAAGCATATGCATAACAACGGAGAGGTGCCACTGGGAGAAAATAAAGGAAAATCAGAATTAAAATCAGATGAAGCTAATGGTTCTGCCGTCGATGGTTGAAAAAACTTTATAACTTAAAATTTATTGTCGACGTTTCCACTTCATTATTATGAAGTTCTCATTATAACATGGGTATAAAAGAGCAACACGATGTGAAGTTTTACAAGGAGAGATCATGGCCTCCGGGAAACGGACTCTGGCGGACATTGGAAAGTCGATTTCTGGTACCTAAAAATGAAGCCCAGTGCTGATATTTCCGTCCAATGAGCCCTTTTTCTTGAGATATGCTAAATCTCATCTCAAATTTCCTCTATTTCGTCAAAAATTGATGTCTCTGTCACATTGCAAGTAAAAATTTGTCTTCATTTTAATCGATTAAATGGATCGTATTTTTAACCATTTTCTTACGCTATCTTTGATTGCTTATAACTTCCTGAAAAATCAATAGTTTTTAACGAATCAGGGCTTAAATTTTAGCGTTTACTATCTACTTTTATAATTTTATATTCTCGTTGTCGTATCTTAAATACTTGCAATGTAACAGTCAATAGAAGAGACGTCATTTTTCGACGAAATAGAGGAAATATGAGATGAGATTTACCATATCTGAAGAAAAACGGCCTATTGGTCGGAAATATCAGCACTGGGCTTCATTTTTAGGTACCAGAAATCGACTCTTCAATGTCCGCCAGAATACGTTTCCCGGAGGCCATGGCCTCTCCTGTTAGACCATTCCGGTTTTGACCGGTATCGTTATTATACACACCTAAATAATTGTATTCGATCAATCAATTGTAAGTGTTTTATAGATTTTCGTTTTATTTTCCAAACGTTATATGTAATTACAAGTGCGATAATCTGTGTTTTCTATAGCTCCTCATGAGGACTTCATAATAAAGAAGTCGAAACATAGACAATAAATTTTAAGTTGTAAATTTTTTTCAACCATTCGCGGCGCCAGACCCACTACCTTCATCATATTGATTAACATTACATTGCTGTCATTAGGATCTTCATTATTATTAAGAAAAGGAAAAGATGATTTTTAATTGTTAACGAATTATCATTAACATTATATTTTTGAATAATTAAACTTTGAACTTCAAAGACGACCTTGAACTCACAGTTTAATGAAATTGCGATAATTTCTACTCGGGACCAATTTTTCTAGATGTTTTCGGGTCCCCTCTACACAATCAAACTACTACTCCGACTAAAGTAGAGAAGGCCCCGTTAAACCTAATAGTTAAACCCAACACAGTTAAACAGTGTTCCAGGTACATCTGAAGAGTATGGTGTTTCCAAATTCTCTGAGTATACCTTTTCCTACAATTCTGTAGTCCAATCAAAATCGTTTACAAATTATTAATACATTATTTAACTTACTTAAATAATTGACGTTACTAAAACTTAATTTATAAGAAATAACATTAATTTATTGTAATAAAATTTCAGAATTCGGAAGAAACTCCATTAAATGCCTAAATGGACTGCATTTTTTATGCTACCTATGTCATAATCTTCCAAGGGAGAAAAAATTTGATCATTTAATAGTGCTAGTTAAAGCAATATTTTGTTATTGCCAAATATATAGTAAATTACCAATTCCAGAGAAGCCTCCTATACGATTTCACGTACTTCAAAAATGTAGTAAATCGAAATTGTCTAAAAATAATTTTCACTGCCGAATGGTAAGTAGTTTAAAAAATAAAAATTTTTCAATATCTCTAATATAACGATTATTGTATAATAATATAATCTATTATAATAATAACATAAATATTCGACAAATTAATAAGTGAAACTAATGGCTTTTTACGGGCAAGCGAAAAAGGATAAGGAAGTTACCTAACTTATCAATTATCGAATTTTCTTTTACATGTGTTTGAATACACATCTCTAATTTTAAGCTATTAGAGTAAAGCAGTCAAGGATATTGTGCAGAATATTATAATAATTAAAGTGCAGTCAAGAATTTTTAATGGATGAGGGAAGGAAAGGTAAACGTATAGAATGAAAAAATGAGAACGAAAAAATAACGGCCCAGGTCGGGATCGAACCGACAACCTTCTGC
>JAPYZP010003900.1:0-10897 GCA_030522985.1 Torymus sinensis
CTTTACGACACGGTTTCCCGCCTCGGGAGTAGCATGGTGTGCTTCGATTTCGAAGATTTGGTATATCAACGCGTTGTACAACCCGGTGTAGGTATTTTATAGATTTTATGCTGCGTTTTAATCCTTATATACACACTGAGATAAATGGTCTAGGAAAAATTACTATATTTATAGTAACCGTGGGACAGATTCAAATAATCATAAAATTTACTACAATTTATAGTGAAAAATCTTACATTTTTAGTAATTTTTACTATGTATAGAGCAATTTTATTCTATAAATTGTAGTAAATTTTATGATAATTCGAGTCTGTTCCAAAGTTCCCATCGAATACAGCAATTTTTCTTACATTTATAGTAAATTTTCCTATAGAACATTTCTCTTAGTGCATATACAACGATATTCTAAGTTGTTCGTTTATCCCATCATAATTGCCGTTTAATATTCACAACATCCACTGCAACAATGCCCCATTCACCACACACATACACGCGCACGGAACCCTTATTAACCCTCGAATATACCACCTTTAAGCATCCACGATCTCCATCTGCTCATCAGAGTATATATACATATACACGCGCACTCGGTATATCGCGGCGCATCTCTCCCTCGCAATTCAATACACTCGCGATCTCCTACACACTCACGCGCGTGTGTGTAGCTTATATATACCTGCCGCGCCTCTCCAGGGCTGCAACAATATACCCTCGCCCTCTAGACCGCGCGCGCACACATCTCAGTCTACTCCTTACACAATCGAAATGGCGGCGAAAAAAAAAGTTTCCGGGGGCCTAACGGTACGACACTCGATACGACGCGCGCTCGCGAGCCCTGCGCGATGTACCGTTAGGACCTCGTGCGAGCGAACGCGAGGCTTTATAGATCGATTCCCGTTCTACGGTGTGTGAGTGAGGGAGGGAGTCGCGGGATTGATTATCGAGACGGCGACAATGACGAGAGATGCGTTTGATGGCCGGTGCATATAGACGATGATGGTATACATTGTATAACGGTAGATTCTTCGGGAGGAATTTTCGGGAGAACGAGTATTGGGTAATAGTGAGGCGATTTTGTCGGGAGGTTGCGAGTTTAGGGTCTGGGATGGAAGGTCGTTCGAGATTGGAATCTGGTTAATGGAGATTAAACGGTTTTAACGGAGAGCGAGAGAGAGAATTACGAAGCGCGCGATCAGGTTATTATGAAATTCTTCCCGCGCGAGTGATAGATTTTCATTGTAAAGTGCTTTTACACGCGCCGTGGCGTTATTTTCGTGCTCCGATAAAATATGTCCCGAAAAAGGAAAGATATTAAGAAGCCATTACCCGTAACTAGGTAAAGTGCGGCGTGATGTCGTATAATCAGTGGCCATCGCGACGAGTCACATGATGTGTTACATCGAATCTCGACACATTTTTTCTTCATTCTTTGTGTGAAAGATCGTTATACGCTCGCTCGTCAAACAAACCCTGACGCAACGAAAAAAAATCACCGTTCATCCTGACTCACAGCAACCACCCGATAAGATAAAACAAAAAGAAAAGAAAAATTCATATCTCCGAAACCCTCTCTCTCTCTGTACACCAACGACACTTTAGCTCGCGGCTCGCGAGAGCAACGGTATATATACACGCGGGGTTCCAAAGTGTAACGACAACCGCTCGCGCGGGCTGCATCCTAATGATTTTCACGCTTGCTCGTGTGTGTGTGTGTGTGTATGCATACTCCTCGCGTGTAGGGCGCCCGAACCTGCCGGTTCCGAGAACACTCCGCGCTGGCTTTTGGCGTTTCCGCGGCGCGCGTTCCTTTTTTTCGACAGATTACAGTTATCTTATAGAGGCGCGCGCGCGCGCAGAGCCAGCAAGCGAGCGAGCGAGTGAACTCGGTGTCAACGAACCCGAGGCTGCCGTTGCCGCCGGGCTATAAGCGCCGGGAGGTGTTTTACTTATGCTACCTGCACGCTGTATATCTATCACGTACGTGTGTGTGTGATGGTGCGTTATGGAATCGATGAGGGGATAATAGAGCGGTGTAGGATTATGGTGGTTCGGGGCGAAATTCGATGGCGGGGTGGAAGGGTTGCGCATTTACGCGGCGATTGCGAGGTGCACATCACGCGCGGGAATATTTTATGATGTGTAGTGTCTTGAGTGTGAGCACGCAGATATGATAAAGACGCGGAGAGAGAGAGCGAGAGATTACTTTGTTTATTTGATAATGAGTTTGTTAAATGTTTAAGGGACGAGATAGTGCATAAATTACACAATAATTCGACCGTAATCCTACATGTGTGTGTGTGTGTATAACGGTCTAAACGGTTGTGAGTGAGGCGCCTTTTCGAAAAATCTCCCGAAGCCTCATTAGCATATTATAATTACAGTGCGTAGCTTTATAAATTACCTGCCGCCGCTGCGAGCTGTTGAAATGAAATTATATTAATTTTTCACGCAGCGACGAGTGACGACTTGAAAAAAAGAACTTATAACATAGTCGAACGATCAAGAACAAAAAAAAAAAAATGCAATTATGCTAAGAGTATTTTCAAAAGCTATAATTTGTCGAGTTATATATAGCTAGACGGTCGTTTTTTTAATTACAGGAAGAGCCGTTAACGATTCGAAGGAATAAGCTCGGCCGGATTGACGGGACAACGAAAAGTTGAGATATTGGCCCGCGCCTCGAGCTATCAATAAAGATATATTATTACATATACCTGTCAATTTCACGTTACAATCGAGTACGTTATCGGCCGTCAAAACTATATATTTCTCCGAATCGCGCTTACATATATACGAATTTTACCGACTATTTCGGAGCGCGCGCATTACAGCGAGTGAAAATTCTGACCCAGTTCGTCGTCTAAAAATGCCCTCTTCTCCTGTAGAATACAGGGCACGTGCATATATAATGTGTAAATGACGCAAAGCTTATGTACCGCGCGTAACGATATTCGCGTGGCAAACTGTTGACGCGAGGCATCCAACAAAGCGCGTCCGCGCGTCAAATTAACTTGTCACCCATTGCGCGTCGATTAAATAACCCTTCGGGCATATATAATTGCAGGAGTGATGCGCGCTTCTCGCAACAATCCACGAGGCCTCCTTTTCCCCATCTCCGCGCGCGCGCCTCGGACAATGCTCGGAAAAACAAAGCTGCGGCCCGTTGTTGCAGTATATATACCGGCGAGAGTTTCGGTCATTCACCGACGGTGAGGTACAGTTATGAGCCGCGAGCGCGCGCGCGGGCTAAAGCCGACGCCTCGAAGAAGAAGGAGGAGGTGGGAACGAAAAAGAGAGGGAGAGAAAGAACGGTGCGGCTACTGTAGAGAGGTTTTTCACGATGGGCCTTTTTATTGGGGTGATTAGTTAGGGAAGTGTGGAAGTGGGACGGATGCGCTTTATTGCGCGCGGAATCTCTTTCTTCTTTCCCTTCTTTCCTTTTTTTTTTTAGATATTGCGGCGGGGGAGCGAGGTGTTTGTTTAGAGGCGGTGTTTCGTGTGGCAGCAGCGAGAGATAAGTAAAAAATTTTCGGGTTATCTGGGTACAGTTACGCGCAAGTGAATCGAATTATTATTATGCGTTTTGACGAGGATGACGAGTTTTTTTGTTCTCCTTTTTCTCTCGTTATTGGAAGGGCAATTTTCGAGATGACGAGATTTACGGCATTTTTTAAAATTCTTCTGAATTTACGTTAATTGCGAAAGAGTGAATAATGCTATTACTGAGATTTTTTTTTATTTACGGGGTACTGCCAGTTTCACGTTAATAATTATAATGTATGAGGCACTTTGGAATGATTTTGTCACACTTAATTAACTTAATTATTTGATCAAAATTCGAAAGAAAATTTTTTGAAAAGAGATACACCTCTGAAACCATCACTGTGAATCATGTTTCCCGAAAATTCTCACCCCCTTGCATCACCTTGCATCAGCCAGCACACACACACACCGAGCGAGAAAAACTTCTTCTTCTTCTTCTCTACATACTCGCCACAGCAGTCGTGCACCTCGGCGAGGTCAATAACACGAGCGCGATAAAAGTCCATTCAGCAGCGAGCGCGGAAAAAAGCGAGCGAGAGAGCCGCGTGCCGCGATCGCGCGCGCAGGAGAGAAGGAGGAAGAGAACGAAGAGTGTGGCGCATATATAGGCCGATAAAGAGCGCGAGCGAGCGAGCGAGCGATGATTGACCCGCGAACGACGCCGCGCCGCGAGAGTGTGTGTATGCATGAAAATAACCGCGGCTGCGAGAGAGCGCGAAGTTGACACGAGCGCGCGAACTCTTTATTTTTAGAGGCGACTGTGTGTGTATAGGGGGAAGGAGGAAAAAGTTTGGGAGAGGGGGTGGATGCAGTTTGGTGTGGAGATGGTTGAATTGAGTTTTCGATATAGACAAACCGTTGCGGTGTAAGATTTTTTTTTTGGTTATTTGTACATATTGATTCGAAAAGAAGTATATAAAAAAAAACATATCTGTTAACTAATACAGTCTTTACATAATTGAATGGTAATCGATTTCGAATAAGATTAATGATTCCGGAGCAACGTTTTGTTTTATCAACGTCCGAGTGAATTACGACGCAGCAATTCTTACAAAACGAGCCAGCTATTTATCAATTCCCTGTATAAAAAAAGCCATTATCACACCGCAATATCATTAAACACCAGACCAACCGGAGTCAAAATTAAACTGTCATATATACGATTCTTTTCACGCCTCGAGCGGTTGTTTTTGTTTGCATCGATAACCGATAATTTTGCAGATATGCAAATCTCGCGCGGCCGACTGACTCACGCCGCTTCATTCGTTTCGCGCGTGCGCATTTTCGTTTGGCTGTCCCGTTAGGAGACACGACGAATTCTTCTCGCGTATATGTCGTATAATATCGAGCCTAGAATCTCCCATTCATGGGATCATTAATGCGCAACTGTATTTTTGGGTGCGCGAGTATGTACGTCGATCGTGCGGATCGCATGATAAGTTTAGAATTGAGACTTTGGAGAGAGAGAGAGAGAGAGAGAGAGAGCTGGTGTATTTCTGGTGTGGCTTGATTTTAATCTGCTGTGTTACGGTTACAATTGATATGTATTTAAATAAGTAAATGAGAATTGAATATCATTTCGTATGCATATTTCGAGGTGCTATGATTATACGTGATAGGATCGAAATTAATTCTAATTTAAAACAATATTTAAATTATATCATATGTACGAATCTCGAGAATTATATTTGTTTGCAGCTAAATTTTCACTTGATGGGGCGTGAATTAAAATTAAGAAAACCTGCTCAATTGAGACGAAATTCGTGCTTATTTCCATTTTGTATATATACAGCTTAAAGATGACGGTTAAAATCAGCTCGAAGCCTGCCAAGTTACCGAGTGGAAATGGTACCGTTTTCAATTTAGATTATTATCGCAGCGTTATTTCGTAATTACAGTTCGTCAAATTAATAATTAAATGATAACTCGCATCGGCGAGTCGATACATGATCGAGATATAGTCAATTTTCTGAACTACTTTGTAAAAAGTGTACATCATTAATAATCAATCTCCAAAAAAAATGTCATTCAATTACGGTTTCTATCTCCCATCTACATCCCAAACCGAAAAGTCATCATTCACCCAAAGCCCAAATTTAATTATCCCATTCCTCCTTTGAAAAAAAATTCTCCACTTCTACTATACCCAACACACAGCGAGTGACCACAGAGCCATTCCTCCTCCTCCAAAAATATTCTCTCAACTCTCGTCGCTCGCTCGCTCGCTCGCGGCTGCCGTGATGCAATCCGTGAAAGCAACTCTCGATTCCCAAGTATGTATATGAAGACGGCCGCGGCGCTCGCGGGGCTATTCCCCTACCTCTCGGATATCTCCTCGATGCGCCGCGCGCGGCGCGGATCGTTTTTTCCATACACGGTAAAAAACGAGGAAACGAGGTGGTGCTGCAGCGCCGCCGTCCTCGAGTTGCGAAATAACATCGGGATTGATCCGCACCGGTGCGGGTGCGTAAGCGTTAATTTCTCTAAGTATATACTTCATTTTCCAAGTTTATAACGCGACAACATGTTTATTCCAAACAACCTCGTCACCGGGTACCTTACACAACAGCTCCGAAATCCCGGCGACCAGAAAAAATAACGAAAGGCGCTACTACGCGGTCTTCCCGTTACACGAAGAAAGCGCGCGGCTCTTATATACAGTTGCTTCCGGCGCGCTCGTAAATTAAGTAACGGCGCCGAGGATGCGAGCGCGCGCGACTGCGTATTATTACTATACTACTATACCTGTCCGCACCTGCGCCACACGCGTGGTGTAGTGCTCGAGGTGATTTACGAGTATATATGGGGGAATAGTGCCGCGCGCGGATTGAGAGGAGTCGAAGTTTGAGGCGAATAGCGAAGCTTGCGGCCGATATATTGATGCAGTGTATATATATATTGATTTGAAGTGTTTCCGAATGGGAATATAGACTTTTTTTTCTCTGTCCCTTGTTCTCTTTTTGAGGGCGGAGAGTGGGTGCTGGGAATGATAGATCGGTGTGTACAAGGTTGCAAGGAGTATATTATAAACTATGGTTGTATTAGTGATATTGCGCGGAAAGAGTTAACATATTATTGTTTTCCAATGGAAAATATTAAATTCTATTTCATTTATATGATATACACTGCATTTCAATTCAATTTGCTTACATTTGTATTACCACTGAACTCAACACTATCTATTTCTGCAATAAAAATTTCCACCCGCAAATCCCAAAACACCCCTTATATATGTATACCGACAATATTCAATCCTCCTTCCAACCGATACTCGCTCGCAAAAAGCAAAAAAAAAACCCACACGCACGACGTATTCGGACTTTTGCTCTGCACTGCCGCGCACGCACACTTACGCGCTTGTGTGTACTACGTCGTTATACCTGCGCGTAAAGTCGCCCAAGGTGAGAGCCTCTGCTGCGCGCCGCGCTCGCGGCGTCGTTTGATTAGGTGACAATTGTGGCGCGCGCGCGCGGCGGCGGCGGCGGCGCATCGCGCCGAGGATGAAAAGTATGCTGGCTAAATCAGTAAGATTGATTGCGACGCTTTCGAAATACGTCCTCAGGAAAAAAAGAGAGAGAGAGAGAGAGGAGGGGCGATTTTTTTCCTATTCGTGTCAATGTTACGCGCGAGAGCGAATGCGCCGCTGCAGGTGCATATGGGCGAGCGCGGCTTTATCGGGACTGTGTGGGCTGTGTGTATATGCTGCTTGCGTTTGTTTACGATGATTTTATTTTCATTTTTTTTACACATATATATATATATATACATAGCTGATGTAATTGCGCGTTAAATTACTTTGAAATAATATACAATATATTTATCGCGTTCGAAAGTATATAGCATACAGACATTCCCGTTACGTGCAACGTGTATACGCAGCCGAAGTAGCCATCGCTCTCGCGGTTACCCAACCGCCAAACATTTGGCAGAGAGAGAGATCAAGCCGCGCGAGCGGCACTCTAACGAGATCATCGACACCTCCTCTCTCCGCCCCTCCGACGAAAAAACCCTCCATATTTACAAATCGAACCACCACACACACACACACACACACACACACACACCTACCCTCGGGCAATTACATCTCCACTCTTCTCTCTCTCTCTATATATATATCAGTCGGGGGAGGGAAAGGGGCGCGAGAGAGGGAGTATATTTAGTCGCGGGGGGCTGGAGCCGCGCCAAGCTCATCAACGAAAATGAAATCTAGGTCTCCGCTCGCTCGCTCCCTCGCGCGCCGCGGCGAGCAAGCGAGCGACCTCATCCCTTTCTTACGTGCGCGCGCGGAGATCACCGGCCGAGCGAGCGAACGGTGCAGTTACGCGTGCTGTGTGATCGATTTCTGAGGGGAAGAGAGCGAGAGAGAGGAATTTCGTGGTGGTGGTTGGTCTTGAACGAGGAGGGAAGCGAAGGGCAGGTTTGGTGCTTGTTGACGAGGAACATTGGCGAATATAGGCTGATTTGGTTACGTGTTTTCAATTCTTCGCCAAGACCAATTGAACATTTTTCTGGAAATTGTTTTATTATTTTTTTTTCTTTTAATGGTAGTATAAACATGTTTATATTATACAGTAATTTTACAGTGATATACCGCTGTGGATATATATCAATATGCGTTGTCAACGGTAAAATATTTACGTGAATTATTTCACGACAACATTTTTCGAAGTTTACTGCTTATTCTAATGAAATATCGGTATCGTAAGTTATGAGTTACTTATGTTACTCCTGACTCACATACGTCTCGTATAGCTCAGTAAACGCGATGGATGTGAGTCATATATATACATGACTTGCGTAGCAGTAAAGCTGGCAAATAAATTTCAAATCATCTGAAATTTGGTCTTAGCGGGCGTACCGTTAAAGACTATTAACGGAGTCACTGATAGCCTTTGCAATGATATATTGTTCAGAAGGGAATTTAACTCAAACCGCGGTCAGAATAAATATATAAGTAGCTATTTCGTTTATCGTGTACGCTAGAATAAATAATAAATGTTGCAGACTTGACGCAATTCGGAATTGTCTTATCAATTATTCTTTTTTTTCCAACATACCAAACTCAAAATATTCTGACGCAAGTATGAATAGTAACCGGTCCCCTAAATGATTCAATCCGAATTTAAAGAAACAGAAATAATGCTCGAATGCAAGTTTAATCGTGAGTTATATATTTAAAGACTTTTCGCAAAGTCGATGCGCACATAAATAGAAAAAGCCAAATAACTTTAAAGATTCTTGCTGAAAATGGTATGATTTATAAATTAATCGAGTAATTGAGTAAAGTCTACCCATATACAATTACGAAAGATTAACACTTGTCGTCATAAATTATATATCAAATAAAGGGTAAAAAAAACATTTCAACAAAATGCTGACTTAATTCGTAACGGCCTCTCTCTCGCAGAATAATATATTTCATAACATTGCCATCGTTGCACACACACACACACACACACTTTATCTCATTTAACAAATAAATCAATATTTGTTCCTCAATACGTGGGGGCATTGATCGCGTATAGTACCTCGTATATACTCTTGCGACTGCTTACGAAAGCTTTCAATGAAGTGATAAATTTCGAGCTCTATTCTACTCGGGAGAAGCTAAATTTCCAAATCTCATCCTGCGAGGCCGCATGTGTGTGCAGGATTTTAATGCATTATCGGAGCTTCCACGCTCATCCATATAAAAATTTGATAACGTTGAGTCCGGAAATTAAATTTATCCCCGGTTAATGAGATACCATTATAGCTTTTTAGCCCGTTCCGACGATGGGAAAATAGACGATTTTATCCGCGAATTCGTTATTTCTCTCCGGCATTATTATGCAAAACAAAAATTATGAGATTCTCATCAAGCATATTTTGCGCAATAATTTTCTATTCTTTCAATTTCAGAAATATAACGTATACATTCTACTACTTAATTGATAAAAATCATTACAGAAATGTTTGCCTACTAAGAACAACACTTTGTTCAAAGCAAACGTGACGCTACCTCTGCTACCACGAGATAACTCATTCGTATAACAATACTTCAGATTTATTGATATTTAATTCAGCCATATTCCTTTGAAAAAACTTTTCCTTACAAACATCATTTCATTCCCCTATCAGATTCATTAACCCAAACCATAATAATAATACACCCTCGGAAAAATCTTAATTTTCAATGCATCCAAACCCCGCGCCCTGCTCTTCCATCTCGTCATAAATCACCAACTCCGCGGCGTACAACAACAAATCATCGTCATCATCATCATCCGCACAATATGCAGCGCGCATCTCCTCACCCGTGAGGCAACCCTCGCTCGCGTTTGCGAGTCAATAAAGCTTCCCCTCCCCCCGCCATACTATCAGATTAGCCGTTTTGCAAGAAAGGAGCGCGCTGCGCTAACGAACGCGCGAGCGAGCGCCGGAAACAGAGAGAGGCGAGCTTGCGCAAGGCCGCGTGTGTTTTTTCCTCGAGCGCGCGGAGCAGCTTCCCATAGACATAGCTATTGCGCTGGCGCAATGGGATGAGGAATGGTGGGGACGGGGGTTTTTATATTATTGATTGGGTTTTTCGTTTTGCCCGCGGTTAGTGAATGGTAAGCGAATTAATGTTCTTTTTCAATATTTTAGAAGATAATTCGTGTGTCGGGCGACTCTTACTATACAGAGTAAAAAAACACATCTATAATACTCTCCTGTGAGAAATGGTAAAAACGTAATTTTCCAGGTAATTTTTCTTGCGCGCGCCGTCGTGTACAGGTCTATATTTAAACTGTTCGTTTCTTTTTTTTTCAATGATTTTTGCTCAAATTAGTCATAAATATTTTATGAAAGTATAGGTACACAGGTGCATGAATCGTCCCGGCGAGTAAAAGGCAATAATAATCCCGCGGCCGATCTTTTTACTCGGAACGAGAATAATGAAGTCGTAAAACGTTATATCCCCGATCGGCAGTTACAGATATAGCACACTATGCCGCAGTTTTGCAATTCGTCAAAGGTGCAAGTATATATAAATTGAATCGCGCGGTGCGCTAGCGCAGATGCATCTGTCGTTGCGAAAATCGCGGCGAATTCTTTCCTCGAAATAACAACACCCGTGTATCTCACGTATATATATGAGCAATTCCTGAGAAATTTCCCTTTTACGCCGCCAAAAATCAGAAACAATTTTTTTGACTGCACACTTGCCAGATAAAGTTTTTCTCGTTTTTTGAACCTTACAGAACATGAAAAAACGTGTGTTCCATGCCGATGCAGTGGTATCATTTTTTACGGCACTTTTAATTTTTCTTATGGAAATTTAACATGGGAAAAATGGATGAAAAGTAGTCGTTGATGATGAACCAATAACAAG
>JAPYZP010003901.1:0-11203 GCA_030522985.1 Torymus sinensis
ATACATTTTGGGTAATATATAGTTTTTAGCTGATTATAGCTTATTTTCTGTTCAATGTCACATTTTCATATGTGATTCTTTTATATATTATAATGATATCATTATTTAATCAAAGATTTATTATCAGTGAACCTATCACAGGCATATGGGCAACTTATCCCGCTTACGGGGCAGGTTGACCGAAAATTGTTCAATTCGAAACTTGTTTCTATCTTTTTTTTTTGTAATCAATTTACAAATTTGAAAAAAATCATGAAGATGCTCTATATCAAGTACTTTCATGAACTAAAATAGTTCTGTCAATTTACTAATACTATTTTGCAGAAAAAAATAAAATGTGGGAAGTCGGCCAACTAGCCCCGGTCTCCCCTACATTGAGCGATATTCATAAACAGTATAATCGTAACTAGGATCTGATTAAAATGTATTATTTTCTTTTACGTATAAGTTATATATTTTGTTATACCATTCTCACCTCCAAATCATAATTTTAATATGATTATTCGGCTCTCGTGGTATAAAATACGGTTCGAAGCTGGCGCGTAAGAAGATTTAGTCCACACTCGACCAAAATGGACACCTTTCGACCCCGAAAATCGGGGCCAAATTTGCATGTATCTTCTTTTTTCCAATTCTTATAATAATACTATTTATTTTGTAATAAATCCATGAAAAAACGTGTCGGCCCGCTTTTCAGAGACAAAAGGTGTCCACAGTCGAGTGTGGAATAAAATACTATATGTAATACAGGACGAAAGTCGCTTTTGTCTTGGGTGGTTACTGCCCTTACGAAATGTTTTTCCGTTGGATGATTACTCTGTTCTCGCTTCGCTCGGGTAATACTATTTTAGCTGATGTGATGTTTTTTCACGATCGAAGCGAGCCTCGTTACGCTCGGGCCCTATAACTTCACGCCGTGCAAAAAATACTACTTAGCTCACACGTATCGCAATGTGGATTAAGTAATTAGAATTTTATCTAAAAGTTCAGTTAGCATTATATTTTCGCCGCTACATAGAAAAAGCTAGCGACATGAAAAATTAATGGAAATCTTTTACAATTTCTCATTCGAATAAAGCTCGACAATGCTCGGCCATTTATACATGGTACCGTAAAAAAGATCTCTTAAAAAATATAAACGTCATACGATTTCAATCGCCTTAAAAAGACCCTTCGAATTTCCCGTTCGTAAAGCGAGAGTGGATGTGTCACATGGTATATCCATATCTTAATGAAAAGTTTCTACTGCCTGCGAAACCGTCAATTTTTCTCGGTTCGCCTATATAAAAGAGCGCGAGAGTCCGTATAAAAAGAGTCGTAACACCGCCGCGTATATCGTGCGTCTTGAATAAGCGGAGAGAGATAGATCCCCCCTCTGCCATTTGTGCTCAATGAAAATACGGGGCGTATAAAGCGACGCATACAAGCTGCTTTAAACACGCGGCTATAAGTGCTGAAAATTTTAATGCGATGAGCGTTATGTGCCGAGCTGTTTTCAGCGAAAACAAGCACTTTTCTGGCGAGGTCGCTCTTAATGTATTTACATCGAGAAATGTATATTATGTTGCATGTATAACATTCACCGGCCTCGTGTTTCATTTTGTTCAGTGATGAATTATGAAAATGTTTGCTAAGCTCGGCGGGGGTTAATTCGGCGGGCGGTGCTTGTATATAATAAAGTCTGTTGGTGTTGAGCATTATTGAGGGGAAAAAATGAAGCGTAAATTGAGAAAAATTAGATATAGTTTTATCCTATTATGATGCTTTTTTTCTACTTTATTTATTTTTTACTACAGACTGAGCGGAAGTAAACAAAGGTTTAATGGAGATTGCCAAGCATTATATTAAATCTTTGAAGGATAAACAGTTTAAAAAGTACAACTAGACAATGAGCAAGGCGATATCTAATAAAATGTATAATATTTTAGATTCTTTTAGATTAAATCTTTTTTTCGTATATCCTAAATCTGGCAGTATTAATCTTTATCGGGAGATTCATAAATTTCAACCCGAAAATGTTGAGAAAAAAAATTGAGTTTCATGGCGACCAAATAATATTGTCATCCACTACGTAAATTACAGTTTGCGAGAGCTGAAAATTTCTTTAAATATTTTCTAACTCCGAAAAACTAGTTTGCCAAGTTCGCGTTATTTTTCTACTCCCGGCAGTCGGGATTAAGGAGCGGCCGAGTTTTATAGGTCAATGGATTGTTCAATTTATGTCCTTACAGTGTTTATTGTACGTAAACAAGCACCGAAAACTTGCAGGGAACAGCGAAGGCGGCGCGCGATCGATGAAGCTTATCCAGCCGAACAAAAATCGAGCCCGAACTATTTATTTTTCTAATCGACAACCATCAATCAGCATATATCTCTCGACGATTCCTTGGGTTTTTAAAATTAACGACGGAGTGACAGAATTGCGCCTGATTGATCAGTTTTTAAATTCCATTAATTCCATTTCAATTCGCTCTCGTATAAACTGGAAAATTAATTAAAAAACCTTCACAAATGTCACACCCTTGGCCGAACGAGCAAAGAAATTAATACTAAAAAAAGCGTCCATTGTTTATCTCGTATAAAAGACACGCAGGCCTTAATCAGCTTGTTTAATACGCGAAATGACGAAGTCCATAATCAAACTAGCAACTATGGAATAAGTCGGCTTTTACGGAAACGTCGCACGTCGTGTGCAAAACACATATGCGCTCGTACAAGTACACTTTCGTTCGCTAATGAAGCCGCGTATATTCGCAGACCGCGCGACGCGGATGAGCTCACGAGTACAAGCACGCCTGTGTTTGCGAACCGGCAAAGTCGGTAATTCAGTTAATCGCGTGTATTAGAATTCGAGATGAAGCGAGTGTGTGCGTTTCGTCTGAATTGTTGAAAATTACTTTTTTTTTTTCATTAATAAAACTTTTAGCATTGAAACAATTGATATTTGTTTTTTGTTCGTTTTTTAAAGAAAAAGTATTCAAAGGTAAACGGTTAACTTTTATTGTACTATCCTTACTATTCAATTATTTTTTAATTACGATTTTGTTCGGACACTCTGGAAATGCGTGAGTTTTTTTTTTAAAGAAATATATAATTAAATTTAGATTTATAATTCGAATATAGTATAATTTTCATTTTAAAAACGAAATATATTTTCTCGTCAATTTGCACGCTCGCCGTATACTTTTCCATGCGCATTTATACACGTCCCACTACCCCACGCTGTGCGTTTACCCAGAAAAGCGACCATAATATATGCCCCTTAATGATAGTGCATTAAATAGGTCCCCATACGTTGTCTACGATAAAGCCCATCGGCTTATAAAGCTTTCGCGTCCGAAATTAAATGGGCGAATTTATCTGCGCCGAGAGAGGACAGGCCTGAAAAATCGCCGGGCCTGCGCGCGCCGGGTCTATCTGAAACGCTTTTCCCCGAAGGTTAATTAATTAAAGTTGTACAAAATTGTTATCTTTATTGATTTTAAATTGTAATTTTTGATATAACGAAAGCTTAGAATTTTGGCGAAATTAATGGGGGTGGGCCGATATAGACGTACCGGTGTAAGCAGATTTAATTATGCCTCACGTGGCAGTTCGTGGAATCAGATAAATATTAACATACCTCTGCTGTAGACCGCATTAGTTCGTGGCGTTGATTTGTGCCAGGTACTACACAACCAGTACTCTAAATCTTTCGGTTAGTAGTAATGTTTGCAGGTTTAACCGATTTTAGGGATTGTTAAATATAACAAAGAAATGTGTAAATTAAATAAGAAATTTGTAAATTAAAGTACCTTTCAATACCTTTTTATAAATTAAAATTTATTTGAAAAAAATAACCGTTTACTCGGCATAGTAACCAAATCCATTTTATACGTCTGACTAAACTTAATAACTCGAACTGGAGCAAACACATTTTTCAAGGATCAAAAATACTCAGAGTACAGACTGGCGCACCTATAGTTGGCCCGTTTCACTTCGTTAAATCCAAATTTTCAAATTTCTCTTACCGCTGGTCAAAATGTCGCTTTTGTTACGCCAGTGATAAATCAATTCGAAATAGTGTCAGATAAGAACGGAGAGAAAGGTAGAGAAAGAGAGAGAGAGGCAGAAGGACGAGTAAAAAATAGCACGTGGAAATGAACGTACCTCTCGTCAGATAGCGTCGAGTGGGAAGAGGGCGAGATATTTCGAAAAAAAAAGTTCCGCCTACTCCGATAAATCCGCGAAGTATAGTTGTGTGTGACTGAGTTGAAATGAAATGTCGCGGCAGCGAAATAAATGAACTTTGATAGCTCATCTTGATGAGTCGGATAAATGGTCTAAGAACGTATAAAGGTAAATTATGAACGATGAGTAATTAAGAATGAGACAATGTTACAGGAGTTTGGACGGGGTTGTAAATTCATTAATTTACGTATGGCAGAAACACCTCGTGTCTATTATTTTTGCTAATCGTTAAAACTGACGAGGCCATTTGTCATTTTTAGCCGCACTAGAACCGCTTTAAATTTTAATAAACCTTGACTAATATCTCCCTGATTTAACAAACGCAATGATTTATTTAACATTCATTTGCATGTTGGACAAACTACACTAATTTGCTATTCAGAACAAAATATTACTTCGTGAAATAAGGATCACTTTATCATCATTTGTATAGCGTTATTATTTAAACGAAGACAATTTCATAAAATATTTTTCTAATTCAAATTATCGTAGCGAAATTAAAATTGTTTCTTATTTTCTCCTATAGTAAAACCTTATCCTTTAAGTTTAACAAATCCAAATTCCCAATCACATCTGTTCGAGTGCGAACACGTCAAATTGAGTTTACGAAGTTTGTTGTTGGCGCGTATACCCTTTTTAACAAAGTTAGATTTTTACGCTCGCGCAGTTGCCGCGTTTCCAATTTGTGTGCGCAAGATGAAGAGAGAAAAAAGTTGTGAAAATTTCCCGTGCGATTGAATAGCAGGTAATTCTGGATCAAAAGTTACGCATGATACGTTCGACAGAGATTAATGTCATTTTTATTTACTGAAAAGTAGATATTTCTTTGACTGTTTTGAAAGTAGCTGTCCTCATCTAAAATGGTTTACAACATGACTGCTTTTGTGTGACATGTCTCATGCAGACTTCTTTGGTCCTGGCAGTTTTTTTTTTTGTAGAAAATAATTATATCTCTACTAGGAATTTTTTATTTTTCGCCAATTTGTGGAGCTGTTTTCCCGAGAGGTAAGAAAAATTTTCACAAGATAATAACGATAACAAGTTTAAAGAGCCTCTTGCCCTTATGTTTCTTACAAATAAACAAATAAACTTTCATAAAATCAAATAAAGTAACATTAAAAAAGTTGAAGTAATTTTATTTTCAAAAAATGCACAAATAATAATTGAGTTCGTTTGGACGAACACATTTCCCCACTCACGTCCCTTTCGAAATATATAAAGTGCTATATACTTCGGTTGCAATTCCGAACCGAAAGAAACCGCGAACAAAAACTACACAATTAATGGAGAAAAATGTTTGTGCGACTGTAGCGGCGTGATTCTAACAAGTGAATAAGTTTCTCGCGCTCCCAGTGAACCGAGCGAGGGGGAAAATCCGAAATAGAAGAAAAACTACCGAAGAACCTAACGATCGTGTTAAATCGTACAGTGGATGCGCGCGCTGAATTGATGAATCAAGAAAACATTTTCCTCTTCCTCGCACCGTAATACTTATAACAATCAACTATCTATATAAATTCAGTGGACGAGAATTTAGACTAAACAGCGAGTTTGGACTATTATCGTATAATAAAGTTAATTATGGCCTATCTCTCTCTCTCTCGTCGTCGAATTAATTTGAATTTTCGGATATACAGCAGCAGCTCGCCGAGTTAACGCGCCTCCCACCTCGAAGATAGCTTAATTACGATTGTAATTAAACCGTTCGTTATGAATTCGCGAGCCGTCGAGACGACGCTTCGCCACCGGCGCACCGCCGCCGTCGTCGTCGATTTTTCTTCGCTACAGCTGAGAGTGAAAGTGGCAATTAAAAGCCCCGCGACGACGACGTACCGGAACTTTCTGTTTAAAGGCCCCCGACGCTCCATCGACGCCGCTTTAAATTTGCAGCCCATTGTGCGCGAATTGCGCTTGAAATGTAACCGCGGAGGATTGAACCGAGAGTTCCGGTGGAGAAGATTTGTTTTCGAGACGAAGTGGTTTAGATTACGGCTCGGAAGTGAGGAAAATTTTATTCCTTCGAATGCGCTTGAATAACCTGAACAGAAATTGTCGATAACTTACTTAGCATGCGTAAAGATTCTAGTTTTTTTTTATATTATCGTCACACCGTTTGTGTGTAATTATGGACCATATGGATAATTTTAACCTCTTCCCGTGTATGTCCTCATATGTGGATAAAATTTTAATTTTTATTGCGTGACGTTATATTATACAATAAGTAAACAATATCGTATGCATCAAATTCCTCAGGGGAAATACTACAAATACCAGTCGGTTTTATTCATTAAGAATGTAAAATTTAATTATTGTATACCTAATACTTGAAAAGAAACAAAATTTGCTATTTTATTAAAATAAATCCTACGGGAAGAGGGTAATAAAATAAAAATCTCAATGATAAAATTGCGCTCGTTAAAATAATTTCCGATATTCAACGGCGTGGTAATTAAAACAACATGTATATTTTTCTGATATGAAATTCGATAACAGATTCTTTCGTTTATATGTTTATTATCTTTAATTGAAGTTTCCAATAGTTAGTAAAAATGTGTTACTACAAACAACATTTAATTCAATTTTTCTTCTTCAATAGTTATATAATATTGATCCAAACGTCATACATGGCAAATATTTTAACGAGAATTTACTTATTTCAGATGGAATTTTATTATTCGAAATTTTATACAAATAGCGTATATATTGCCTTTGAAATACCAGCGAGTTAACTGTTACCAGTGTAATTTTTCTGTTTCGTAAAGTTTTATAGACAAAGTTGATCAAGAGCAGTTTTCAACAATAAAAAGTTTTTCAATCTCAATAAAAACTACGTTTCATAAAATTGTTTTTTAATTTATACTTCGATAGGCTACGGTGGAGATTGCAACTTTTTATATGGGTTTATCGTTTACGCAGCAGCAACGAGATTATACATATTTTTCAGACGCTATAATTCTCGTTTTCTCCCATTATTATCAACTTTCACTACTGTTCAACAAAACATTGCTATTATTAAATCTCGCAATTCGTTATCAGCATCCGAGAATTCAATCGAACAAGGCTTTCTATCAAAGTTGTCGGCTACGCCTATACATCACATCAAAAGCCTTTCCACAGCCGCGTATTATTCCAAATAACGTATTACAGCACCGATAAATCTGCCGATAAGCTCCGCTACGGCTCTCCTTTCCTACAATCCCATCCTATTTATACCCTTCGTCCTTCTGTCCTTCTATAGCAGCCTCGAGTCACTTTTCAAACCCTCCTACGCAACAAAGACTCCCCCCCCACCCTCCTCCTCCTCCTTCCCCAACGTCATTCATCCTGCGAAACCCAATTCGCGAAATTTTTCAAAACACAAAGCTAACGGGCGCTCGAGTTTGCGCACGTACGCGATCTTAATCAGGCCGATACGACGACGCCACTTTCGCTCCGTGCGACAATGAGTCGAGCGTATCATCATCGTGCACCCGCGGCGAGACAATAATTGAGAGACGCGTCGTGGTGGAACATGCGCGCATACAAAGCAAGAGCAAGAGAGAGAGAGGCGTGCTCTAGTTTCCAACTGATTTTGAGAGGGAGACAGAGAGAGAGCGGGGAAGTGCAGGCCGCGAAACAAATGACATGTAAGCTCCTGGCCCATTAAGCCATCAAGCTTAATTGAGAATAACGACGGCGAGAGCGCCCGCGCAGTGGGACTACCGGCGCGCCGGAGGAGGATGAGGAGGAGAAGAACGAAAGTGCGAGTGAGTGAGAGTAAGCGAAAAGATTGTCGGAGGAAGGAAAAAAATGTAAGAGGGACTAAATTTAGCTGGTATTTCGCGTTGTCGATCGACCCGAAAATCCGATTTTTCTATATTTTGCCTTTTGCAATTACTTTCCGTAAGATCAACGAAGCAAAGGTATACAAAGTATACAAAATAAATTATAAAAAAAAACCTTTCGCATATTAGCAGGTGAAAACACGCTTAAATGTCCCGCAAAGGAATCCGAAAGAAAGCCGGCAATTAACGTTGATTAAATGGCGCGAGATGTATGCACCTGCCCGGTCCGAGAGGTATATACTGCGTTCGCGCATGTATGGTATATTTATGCGCGCACCAGGGCTGAACTTCCTCATTCCCCAAAGCCCACTTGGGGAAGATGCATATACGCCGCTGTACATAGGATTGATAAATAAGGCTCGCATATACGGAACGCTCAAACCTCGAATTGCGCTGTATACGCCAGAATTAACTGCTCTAAAATATCTTCCGACTTATACCTATAGTATTAGAACGTGTTATATCTCATTTTTGATGAACCATGAAAATCCTGCACGTAATCGGATGTTTTAATTGAAGGGCGTAAGTTGTAAATGAGAACACGAATAATGATATGATTATATAGCAAAGATCTTCTAAAAAAAGATGTTATAAAAAACTTTCTTTTCTTAAGGACTATATGCTGAGTAAACGGAGATGGCGTTATGGTGTAGAAAAGAAATCCCATTGATGTTTTCAGAGTGCTTGGAGAATACTGAAATATTAAATTGACATACGGAAAAAATAGAATAGCAAGGGTGTACATGAAAAGCAAAGTTTACTATATAGCTGGAGCGTCAATCGAAAGCGGGAGATAAGAGAGCACATTCAGATTTGTCCTCTAATAGAATAGCAGGGGAGTCGGGTCTCTTATAAACATTTCTCTGATAAGATCAAGTCATTTTTTTAGTTGTCAAGATCTAAATAGCAAGTTAATTGTATGATATTTTTATCTAAATACATTACGTTGTTTGTTTTGTCGTGACAAAAGCTTTATGGCGGAGGACAATTTATATATGTCGCACGAAGTGCACGGATATGTTCTTGAATTCGAAAATATACTATACGCATTATTCAACGATTATTAAATACCAAGTATTATCCCCATTCAAGTCAATTACGAGGCCGACATAAATAGGAAAGTAATTAAAATGGCATCCGAAGCGGCTGTACATATGTCATAGCTCTATTGGAAAGCGATACAATGATATCGATTTTTCGCGTCTATAATAGTACCTATAATTACTCTGATTGCTGCACTATGAAATACACGATACACCCCATAAGTTTTATAATATCAAAAACACTGATATTCTCTTCCAAGCACGTTATATCCACCCGTCACGAATGCAATTGAAATACTTACAGATTCACCAAGTCATTCATCACTCCGAACTAATTAACTAAAAAAACAAAATCCAGCCACTCATCACCGTCTCATAATGTCGCTCCCCCTCCCGTTATATATTATACACAAAAACAAAAACAAAAAAATCAGCATCCCACGCCTCTAGCAACCATAAACCAAAAGCTCCCCTTGCACGCCCAAAAACCGCCCCGCTTTCCCGCCGGTGAAAAAAAAAGAAAAATCATTCCTCCTCCTTCTCGTATACACAACTGCCGAGTGTTTTATATTCCTCGGGAAATCCGCGCGCGTATTTCGCTATACGGGGACACAACACGAAACCTAGAATCCGCCCCCCCTCTCACGCATTTATCACACGATCTCTCAATCTGCAGTCTCTCTGCCGCCCCGTGTTATTCCGTCTCTCTCTCTTTCTCTTTTTGTGTTTCGGGATCTATTAGAAAAGCGAGCGTGCAAACGACGTTTCTTTTTTTTGGGGAGGGGGAATGCTTACTCATTAGAGGCGGCACCGCTGCCGCTTTTTTAGCGGATGTTCCCGAGGTGATTTCGCCCCGCGACGAGGAAGATTAATGTGCGGTTTGTGTATTGCGCGCGCACGAGTAAGAGAGAGAGAGAGAGATATGCGAGTGCGGGCTGGCTGTATTTATGAAACCCGGAAGCGTGCCGATAAGTAATGATTATTGTGAGATTGCGGAAGAATTAACGCTGAGTTTTAGCATTATGGTTTTCAGAGGGATGTGTGTCTTATTAATTTATTGTTCGCCGGGTCATTAGGCGCGCGCCTCGACAACGCCAAGGGGATATGACGGATTGAACTTGGATGTATTTCTTTTGTTTTGATATATAAGATACGGGACCGTATTATATGAATTTGGAATTCAATGTAAATATAGTTCACTGAGACATTTCGTCAAGACTTCCCTCCATCGCCGACTCGATCACAAGCTATAGGCTATGTAAGGTATAGATTAAAGTATATACATATACGTATATGGAACGGGGGTAATCCGGTATTGGCGTGTGGAAAGGGACCGATTCTAACTGATCGGAAACTACGGTATTATTACAGAGTTACATCTGAGTAAACGTGAGAGTTTCTACAGTCCCGCTATAGTCAAATTAAGGCCTTCCTCAACTGATGTGCATACCTTTTTTCTCTTTTTTTTTTAAAGAACCAAAATTTTATAAATATTTTTCAACGCACCATAATCATATAAGAAATCGTCGACACATCTCCGAACATATCCCAAGACAAAATATATATTCGTCGTGATACATATATAACCGCAACTTTGGGGGAGGAAAAAAAGAAAGATTTCAACTTTACAACATACAGGAGAAAAAAAAGAAAAACTTCCTCAATAATTCAACCACACCGACACAAAGCACGAGAGAGGCGAACACTCCTAACCCAGATCCGCACACGCGCGTGACCATTAATAACCAATAAGGAACGAACACGGAATCCCCGGCACGTTTTTTCCTCCCAAAAAAAAAACACGAGCGGTTGGTGGGAAGGGGGCAAGAGGTATGTATCCCCCAAGCGGAACTACACCGTGTCTGACACTTCGCGAAATTGATGGGCGAGTTTCCCGATTAGCGATAATTGAAACGTGCCCACGCCGGCCGCGGTGATGACGAATTTCGCGCGCGCGGACAGAGGGAGAAGGGGACACAGGCCGTTTAGCACTTCGCTCGACAAATTCGTCATCTCGCTAATTACAAGGTATCGACGTTTCCTTCGATATAGGGAATGTCGCGAGCTACAAGGCCCGACGTTCATGTATCTATAGACGTTCTATGT
>JAPYZP010003902.1:0-10895 GCA_030522985.1 Torymus sinensis
TAAAATAATTTCGATTTGTCCCACCGTTCCTATAAAATATAGTAATTTTTCTAACGTTTATAATAAATTTTATTAGAACATTTCTCTCAGTGTAACTTTTAATTAAACGCGACATATGTATAAGCGTTCCCGCTAGAGAGCAGGAAAAAAAAGTGATTAAAGCGCTTTCTTCGCGCAGTATCACTTTAAACCGTCGTTTTGAACAGCCGGTAAAAAGTTAATCCGCGCGACGTTTTTCACGAACGATTAAATAAAAATTCCGGAACAACTCTCGTACGCGCTAACATTTTTCGAAACGTAAAAACGCAATTCATTATCATCCGCCGACCGTTGAAACAAGAAAATATCGTTCCAACGCCCGGTTCCACGGTATGGTTAAACTTTCCTCATTACCATCCCCGTAAAAAAGGGCGTTGCGAAACAATTTAATCTTCAAAACAACAACCGCCCGCGAAAAAGCCCCGGCGACATACGCACAAAGCCAATAGCGCACTCGCGCGCAACACTGTTATCACCTCGCGCGTTATACCATTTCCGTGCGCTCGCTCGCTCACGGGAAAATCCCACCGCGCGCCATATACGAATTTAATTAACGACGCGCGCGTATAACGAGAACTCGCCGGCCGTGTGCAAAGTGCATCTGAATCGGATTCCTCCGGGATAAAAAAAAAAAAAAGACGGCCTGCGACCTTTCCGCCTCCGTGTACGCTAATGGGACGGCGGGGCTTTTTTCCCTTATGCCCGCAGCCTCCGTATCTTCTTTCCGCGCGACGTGCGCTCATTACCGTCGCGTGTACGGGGGACGGCCGATAAATTGTGCGCCGGGCAAACACGCGGATTATCAAGCCCCCGCGCGATAAAGCCGCGAGGTGCGCAGGCGGGATGAATTTTGCGGCTGGATTGACTGCAATTTTTTTTCCATCGCACGGTGTTATCGGCTTGTCGTGGGGGAAGTGCGCTGTTTTGCACTGTCGTGAAATTCGCGAGGGTGTGTTTATTAACATGAAATTTTTTTAGCGCTTCAATGTACTTAATTGGTATAAATAATATTTGGGGGGACGAAAACGATTGGGTTGCGGGGGTCGCGTGAAAAAGCAGAACATATAATTTGACGATTGTAGTGGGAATGTTGGACTTTATATTGTATGTTAAAGTAAATTAATTACATTAGAGACTTCAATTACTTGCCGTTTGTTGTAAATGTGGAAAAAAAACATACGGAAAAATACATTTACGATTCACCGAACGAGTGACACTATAACGAGATTGTCCATTTGATTTTATCAGTGTGATTTGATTAAATTAAATTCGTTCACATTCGTTGAAAGGTAAACTTTCATACACGACATTTCCAAAATTTTCATAGAAGTATTCACTTTGTCCTATTCGCAATATCATTAGCGAACCTCCGGGTGTAAGGCGACCTCGTACATACTTATCGCAACCACACACGCATCACAAACGTGGGCGGAACGAAGCAGCAAAAGGAGCCGACCACCAAAGCGAAACGTTGTCGCGCAAATTATCCGGAAATAAACGGTAGAAACGCGCGATTTCTCTAAAAGGACATATATAGATACACAGAGATACAGACCGCGAAATCGGCGCAGCGACACGCAGTATAACAAGAGCGGAAAATGTCTCTCCCTCTCTTCCACGGCTTTCCCGAAAATTCCTCTTTCCTCAGCTCCCGCCTTTGTCCTCCCGAATCCTCTTTATTTCGCCGCCGCCAGTAATTGTACGCAATTATCCCGTCAGCCGCGGCTGTTTGCACCCCATTATGCCCGTGCGTAATCTCTTTCCGCGACTCTTTACACGCGGGACGCGAGTGTATGTCTCCTCTAAAAACAACCTGATACGTAGAGAGAGATATGAGACGCTGAATTATTACCTGGGCGACGGCGCGTATTGTTGCGACTCGCGCCTCGTTGGGGGCGGGGGATTCCTTTGTGCGCGAATTAAGGCGCATCTTTACGAGCCGCGCTCTCGTAGATATATAGCAGAGTGAGTGAATTGCGCTCCATATGTGTGTGTGTGGCAATATTGGCAGTGGTAACGGCTGCGCATTGACGCGCCGAGGTGGTATAGTCGTCGAGTCTTACCCGTATATATACGCGTGTATCTTGCGCGGACTGTAACTGCGGTTTATTGCCCCAGTCATTACGCGAGCCGGAGTCTATTTTCTATTTATGTCGGCGCGCGGTTTTATGAGCTGCGGCAGTCGATCTTTGCGCGGTTACCCGGAAATTAAAAGACTAATGGCTATGTTAGTCTCCACTTTCCTTTTATTGGAAAGTTTCGTGTGTAGCTGTCGATTTAAGGGTGATTTATTTTCCTGTATATAAGGCTTTTTTTGCTGTACAGTGATAGAAAACGGGTATAGCTTTGTGGAATTTAAATTTGAAAACGATTAACTCTTTGCAACAGCGCAGGGGAACGAATATTCAGCCGAATTCCTTTGGTTTTTTATAATTCAATTTCAGCGAGTATATACGAAAGTAACAGGAGTAATTTTTTTATAACAATGCAGGACGAAATTGAAACGTGTTTCCGATACGAATTTTTCGAACAAAGTTTCGTCTATTTCGAGAAAATTGCGGTCGATTTAAATCTTTTAAACGAAATAAAGAAAATACAGTTTTAATATCTTTTTTGTTCTGGATAACGAATTACAACGAGCAATCGTAATAAGGAGAAAAATTCAATGCGAATGCTACTCAATAAAATCATTTCTACATATGTTTTTTATTTTTATTATTTTGTTTACCACGCCAATTTTCTTTTGCTATTACATTAAATTAAATTCGTTTTATAGTGTACCCATATGTACAACGGGAAACTTTTATCAAAAACAGTATATATATAGATATTTAAAAAGTTTCATATTCTTCATGAATCTAGAAAAAATCGCATCACAAAGGACGCTCAGAATTATTTAAATTTAATTTTCCGCTGTGTACCTTGTGCCCTTTTGTACGATATGTTTCATAATTTTAATTAACGTAAAAAGCATAGTAAAATTCAAATATTGTAAAGCAGCTGCGCACATGAATAAAAAATGTCATATACTATGTGCATAACACGTTTTGCAGTTAATAATAAAGTAATTGTATTTTTTCGCAAAATTTCAATATGCCCGATAACCATCGTGCAAATAATCCAGTAAAAGTTATTTAAATTTGAATGAATATTTTGTCGTTGTCGGGAATAATTGATTATTTCGACCTTGTGTATATATACATTATATCCCGCCATCGGCGATCCAACAGACCGGCCACGTAATATAAATTTTTGACGTACCGTAAAATGTATACAGATGACCATTTTCTCCATCCGATTGTAAATGCAAATTTGCAAATTGCAAATTATTATTTTGGATGATTCGCGATAAAGGATCTAGGACAAAAAGAAATTTGTGTTTGAATAACGGGAAGAATGGGAAAATGATTGGGCTGCGTGTGATTTGTAGACTGTGAAAATTCAGATTCTACCTTCTGCTTTGTTCCATGTGCCGACTGTCTGTTCGGCCTCGACGTGCGCGCTCTGCTCGTCTTTTCATTATTTCTCTTCTCTTTTTCTCTTTCTCGTATCCCAATGTTGCCTTTACTCGTCGGACGTTGTTTTTGAATCTCTTTACGGTATCTTTTTCTTGGGAATTACAGGAGATGTTGTTTTAGATCAAAAGTTTTGTCTTGCCTCTCTTACTGAAAACAAATAATTAAGTTACAGTTTATACTGTTAAAAATGTTATGAATCTTAAGAAACTTTTAATAAACATTTTGAAATTACATTTAAGTACTGATCTTTCAAACATATTATTAATTTTAAAAGAATATTTTGAAATTACAATAACGTTATTAATTTTAATACGTGTAATTGAAAATGTTTTTAAATTTAAGGAATCTTTAATATAAATATTGAAAAATGTAAGGGCATTTGATACATCTATTTTAATTTTAATATGCGTGTTTTAATGTACATGTGTTACATTTAAAACAGCGTTTGAAAATTTATTAATACATGTATTTTAATTGAAATTTAATATACTTATTTATAAAAAAGAACTTCACACATGTGTGTGAAGTTTTCATGCAAAGTTTTTAACAAGTTAATGAAAGTATAATGTGATATATATCAGATATCTTGGAAAGAATTTTGAAAAGATATGATTATGATAGAAGTTGGGACATGAATACGTGATATGAAACAGCAAAACCAATCATATCCATTAGATTTTCTTGAAAATTAAAAAATTTTGTTAATTATTAAAAAGCTTTGTTAAAAATTAAAAAAGTCCAAGTTGTGGAATCTTTTTCAAAACGAGCTTGAAATTTGAGAGAACAAGTGACAAAATGAACATTTCATCAGCAAATATTTACATTTTAATATTTTTTAATAGATTTAATATATATTTGTTGCACTTGCATTAGTTTTACAATCTCCATCTTAAAATTGTGTACCATATCTCGTGTTGGTCTGTCCTTCTTTGTTTTCCTCTCAAAAATCAACGAATATATATCGACGATTAAAAGAACCCGTTGGCTAACAATAGTTAACTACTTTCCAGGATAAAATTTTGAAGCGGGTATAATTGAACGCGGCTGCCTCTCACTTCTTGGCGCGCGCGTGATTAAACGATTTTCATACGCAAACATTGCGGAGATTGTTTCTTGAAACGAGCTTTATGTCAGACGGAGGCTGCTTTATGTGTGTGCGTAAAGCTTTATGCGTTTCGAGATTATGAGGATCTCAACTATCACAAGAAAACGCTGAATGATGAGGTCGCCGTTTTACATTAAGAGATAATGGCTGTATTGACGCTTGCGTGCGTTATGCATCGTACTTTCCGACGTGTTTTAAAATCCCTTCATTTTTGCGGTTTGCATTAGGTTCTTATTCCTCGCGTATGTTATGCGAGTCAGATTTAACAAACGCATATGTATTTTATCTTGGAAAATGTTTCTCAGACCTTTCTTAATGCATTAAAAAATCCTTTCAATACTAGAATTAAAGTATGGAAAGTGTAAAGCTTTTAATAACAAAAAATTAAAACTCATGTATTTTACATATAAAGATTATTTTCAAAAATTTTAAATACCTTTAATGTTTGCACATTCGACAGTTTTTACATAAATTCAATCGTCAAATAGTATGATATCAATGACGACAAAAGTAATGTATTCATCGAATAAACAGAACACGTACTTTATTAAAAATTTTCAATAAAAATAGTTGTCTTGCATCGGAATAAATTTTTCTCGCATAACAAAGATAAAAATATACGAGTTTTCTTCAATCCTTAATTATATTGAATTATTCTTAGTAATAAACAAGTGAAGATTGGCGTGATAATTGAATAAATTACACCATAAACAAAATAATTGGCATCGGAGTATTACACGTAGATTCCAGTTTGATAGTTCGTAAATCAAGAGGAGTATTAGTTACCTCGGATATGTGCCACAACCATATCCCCAGCGGAATCATTTTATCGAACTTAGGAGTTTCGGTTGTTTCAATTGTACTTTCAGTTTGAACAACTCGATACAATCCTCTTCATATCTACCGCCTAATTCTGACAATAGAATATGAAATTACGAATCCCCGCCATTAACATTTCATGATATCAAAGCTCATCGTTCAATAACTTAAAAAGTTATGTCTGTTTATTCGAATAAACTCTTCCCAAAAACTATAAAAAATAATTTACGCAAAGTTCAGCTAACACGTACCGCGACACCTCTGACCATACTGTTGTAAACAAACGCATCGACACCCGGTCATTTCCATTTACCTACCCCAACAACCCAACACAGCCGTAACCACAGCCTCCCACCTCACCGCAAGCACCTTGGAAATCATAGCCGCGATCGCGCGCGCCCAAGCACCGATCATCAGCGCACGTACACGGTTTTTATGTGCGTACGATCAGTACGGGCCGACGACAATCGTATCGCCTCTCTGGCCGCGCGGCACTATCACGCGTGCGGCCCTCTTCCCCCATAACTGTACGCGTGTACACACGCGGTCGTCAGCCTGGGTACACGTATATAGGCACAGAGCCGATGTATAGCCGTAAACCATTCCCCTTGTCATGCAATATGTAATACTCGGATTTCTCTGGTCCGCTCCTCTCTGTACGCCAAGGGCTATATACTTTTAACGAACGCGTACGTGTATACACCTACGTATACCCTGCACGTGTGCCGAGTATCTGTCACGTTTTCGCATCTAACTTTAGAAGGTGGTACGTCAGACTGCCAGTAGGCGAATATGTGTGCTATAACCTATATGATAGGTGTAGGCGAGGGAAAGTTTCGACCTTGGTCTTCTTTGTAAGTATATATGTGCAGTAGACGCACCCTGGGATTCGCTGATAACGACCGTTAAGAGTTCGCCAAGTTTGCCCCGCTCGGCGGACGTGAACTTGGTATGTATTATACTCTGGCTCGTGACTCCAGTAATTTTGAAAATTAGAAGTATGCATACGTGCGCTCGCGCGGCACGCGGCGTTAATGAGAATTCGTATATATGACAAAAGACGGCTCTTTTCTTTTGCCATGCATATTGTCGGGAAATTCGTGAAATTAAGTCGCGCCGCCCGCTCATTAGCGAGATGTTCCATATATACATTGGATTAACCCAACTCTCGCGCGCGTTATAACGTTTGTCATTTTAATTTCTGCCGGCCGCGGAGAGGAAGCTCGACGTGCGAATTTTTTAGCGAGCAAACACGCGGAAACTCAACGCCCCGGGGATGTAGCTGAAATAAGGGCGAGTAAGCGTTACAAATTAAAGGCAAAGAGAGAGAGAGAGGGAAGCGCGTCGGGAGAAAAAGAAACATTTTAATAACCGACATCCATTCGAGAAGTCGAAATATGTCAGCACCTGCCGCTGCTGCTACTGAGCGAGGCTAACCCCAGCCCTTTGCCGGAAATATAACGTAAACCAATTTCGTCGCCGGTCCTTTGCCCCATCGCGCGGAAACGGTTTTCAGATAAAATTGCGCGCGTTTCGGAAAGCAGAAACGCTTTTGGCGTTTTACGTATAGACACGCGTAGTGTGTGCATGTGTCACGTGGAACATGCATTTATGCTTAGTTTTGAAGAATTTAATGTTCGTCTGTGGTTATAACGTATATATTTTCTGGTAATTACAAGATGTTTCGGTTATAACGTTCCGGTCGAAATTAATGAGTTCACCTTGGGCTTTTAAGTTTAGTAAAATCAAAAAAACATTTTTGTTTGTGAAAAATATTAAAAAACATTTTGAAACCATCGCCGTATTTTAATTAAATTTATCATTCACTCCCACTATACTCCTTACATTAAAACGTGCAAAAATTTTAAATAATTTTACCAACAGATAAGATTTGAAATCTTTCACTTTAACAATCGAATCCAATCGACAGTACCATTGAACCTTTCAAACCCATCGACCCTTCACGCCAATAGTATCAACCTTCCCGACGAAAGACGAAAAGCGTGTCGACCGTCTGTGAAAAATATGACGTAAGCCAGCGGCGCCGCGAGCAATCGGATTGTACCGCAAGTCGAAAGAAGCGCGCGGCACAGCCCGAGCGCCTCGTCCCGAGGGACTCCTACGGCGATCGGGTTAGCTTAATTTCGAACCTCCCGTGAGAGAGAAAGAGAGAAAGAGCCATGCGTCGAAGTCCCCGCGAGCACGAGCGATGCAACGCGACTGAACGCGGCCAATTTTCCGCGGCCAGATTACAAAAGAAATTTTTTATGTCTTTCGGAGCACGCACGCTGCTGGTTATTGTTGTGCCTTGCGAGCAATCGAATGTGTTGTTGTGGATCGGTTTACTTTTTTACTGTAACCTTTAGCAAAGTCATTTTAATGATAGATAGTCTGAGAAAAAGTTTTAATTAATGATGAAAACAAAAGATAATTGAATAAATTAATGTATGTTATTGAAGTAAGTACTATATAATTCATTGAGTCAAACAAACGTATTACATCTTCATTATATACCACAATTGTCTTAGTAAAATATTTTATTGTTACATTCTGATAAAATACATATTTCATAGTCCCTATAAAAATAAAAAAATTTTTCAGTGAAAAACCAGCCGTTTACGCCGTGCGTTTTAAAAATATATCGTTCCCATCATCGATCTTTTTGCCGCACCAAGCATCACCGCCATTCTCACAACAATACTTTTGTTTCGCAATACATATCTCCGGCCGACCACTGTATAGTTTCCACCCGACCGAATCCCGCGTGCACAGCGAGAAACATGAACCGCGCCCGCTGTAACAAAAACCGAATAAAGAGCCTGTGAGAAATCGCAATACCCGCACGCGATTTATATATATGTGTGTATCGCGTATCGTCTTTCTCTCTCGCACATCAGCGGCCGCAGAACGCATCTTACGAGTAATTCGCCAGACATCCAATTGGCTCGCGCTCGCGTAACCTCGGCCTACATCATGGTAGAGAGAGAGAGAACCAGTCGCGTTTAAATCGATGCTCTCTCGTCGAGCTTTATATATATACATATATATAGGGCAAGAGGGAAAGGGAGGAAGGCACTTACGGAGTAGTAGGAGCGAGACTCGAGCTGGGCTTTGCCGGGCGGTCGCGCGGCGGGTGCAAAGGGATGTACGCCCGATTGGAGCCTAATCGTTGTATACTTGTTTTATCTGTAATTGCGGCCGTTGTTCCCGATGACCTTTTCCGGGGATGTTGATTTGCGGAGAATAGTTTGCTGGATTCTGTGAATCTCCCTTCACTGAGAAAAAAGTTGATCCTGCAAACAAGTAGAATAATCTGCTTTCATTACAACAAAATCTAATGACAGGTAGTATACCTATCAGACTTTCTGCAAAATTATCGACTTCTGATCCATTCGAGTAGAAATTTCTCTTTCATCAATAATGAAAAAATAATTCTTTCTGTAACAAGGAAAAATCTACTAATTGAAAGTTAATTTTATCTTGTCATGTGATAAAACTTGGTTTGCCTTCACACGATTTTGTTTTGTTTTAAACTTAGATTTCTTAATTATTTACAGCAATCTAGTCAGTGCAATAGATTATTAAATATAATAGATTTCCTCTTGAACTAAGAATATTTATTTTTCATCAAGTAAAATGATTATTGAATACTTGAATTACGTAGCAATCCTCGTGTGGCAAATAGACGCAAATATCGCTTTTTCTAAAAGAAGCGATTATACAAAATTTCAACGGGAAAATGTAATGATGACGAATTTTTTTTATGATTGATATCTCAATTTTTGATGAGGAATTTGTATGTAACAATGTCACGCAATAGAAGGACCGATATATAGAGCATATCTTCATTGTTTGCAGTGAAAATACTACACCTATAGTTCACTTGGAATAGAGTTTTGATCGCCCTGACCCTCTTCAATCAACAACTTCTCCCGCGAATGGTCGAATTTCAATATTGTACTTGTTCTCTCGCGCCCCTCGAGCCTTTAGCAAATTATAACCACTCGCTGTAGTTTTACACTCACATTGCTAATGTGACAATTTAACGAACAGTTCTCGAGACATTCATAACTGGGTCTATATGCTCAGCTAGTTAAAACCGTATATGTAATAAGGTTAACTTGCGGTTTTAAAAATAAAGCGTGCAAGAAGTGACGGAAAAAGCCGTGTTAACAGTTTACACGAAGGCTGCGCGGTATATACTTAAAATAGCTTGATCAATCATTCTTGTATCGAATACTATTTTTCCTTATCCATCTTCATCCTGTTCTCGTGGGCGCGGATTTTAACGCCGCGGGGTTCTCGAGCGCTTTATAAACGCGAATATACTTCGTACAAAGCATTTTTTAAAAGAAAAAAAAATTTCTTTTTTTTTTTCCAAAACATTTTTATACAGTTTTATTTTTTTATCATTCTCGATTGTAATTTTATATTATAACGTGAAGATGACAAAGAAACGTTATCCGAGAGAAAAAAAAACTATGAAAAACGCAATTTGCAACATCTTTCGCGTTGGAAAAATCACTACCTCCTCTGGTGTCCGTGCTTATAATTCTCTCTTTCTCCCTCTCGCCGAGAGAGGAAAAGACGCTCCTCCGCCGGCAGCTAACGCTCGTTCGCGTTTATATACATTCCAGCGGCTATTTGTCCCGCTAATCAGACGCTCGCCTATTTCGCTCGCGGCACACACACACACACACAGGCACACTCACTCTCACACAGCTGTGAGAGCTCAGAGCGAGAGCGTAGGGTTTTATTGATCGTCGTGAAAAATAAAAGAGTGCTCTCTCTCGCTCTCTCTTGGCTGCAAAAAGAGAACGAGAGCGAGGGGGAGAGATAATGCCCTCCTCGCGGGAAAGAGAGAGTAGGAAAATATACATAGGCATTGTTGATGAGGCGAGCTCAATGTGGCTATTATACGCAAGCGCTGTAACGCGGAGCGAACGAATACTTATATACTACGCGCGCGTGCAAAAATAGATTCCGGAAGTGAATGGACGCGAGTATACGGGACGAGAGGAAGAAAAAATCCGGATGGGGTTGATTTACGCAGGCGCCGCGTGTAATTTGACGCTCTGGAATGCAGGTATAAGAGCGCACGCAGCGAGTTTATGAATAATAAGAGCAGAATGTACTCTTTTTTGCGCGCGAGCGTGGGCGAGTCTCTCTCTCGAGGATGTAGCCAAGTTAATGGCGAGTTGTTTACGAGTCGACTGTGTTATTATATATGCGCGCCGAGGCCCGCTGGCTTATATATAGAGAGATTCTTCGTTTGCGAATGTTTTAGAGGAGCATTTTAGCCTCTATATATATATTCGCCAATGCATTCTGCGCCCCAGCGAGATTCACCGAGGCTTTTCATTTCGTTATTCTCTATACTTACCGCGCTATTGTCGGACGGGGGCGCGCGGGCT
>JAPYZP010003903.1:0-10893 GCA_030522985.1 Torymus sinensis
GAGAGAGAGAGAGAGCGAGAGAGAGAGAGAGAGAGAGAGAGAGAGAGAGAGAGAGTAAAACCACGGGCGAGGTAAGCCGTCGATGCAACGTCGTGTCACGGTCGAGGGACTTCCGCTTTGGCTGTTGTTGGCGCGCTTCTGCTGCTCTTAAAAAGGATGGCTCTTCGTCACGGGAGATATCAGGTATCGAGACTCGGGAGACACCGATATTTCCAACTGTCAGGCATACAGGCCTCGAAAATGGAGATAATTGTACGGACGTGTGAGAGACAGAGACACGGCGAATACTAATGACAGTAGCAGAAATTCAGTTTCTTTCCTCTTATAGATGTCATCTTTCCTTTTGCTTTAGACCCACGAGATGGACGTTCTCTTTCTAGCATAGTACAAAGTATTTTATCTTGTTCGGCTATATCAGCCTTATCTGCTTCGGAAAAAATATATTATAGGCTTTTAAACATAAGCGTTGAGAAGCTTCCTTATACAGTTGAATGACAATTTCAAATTCATTTAAAACAAAAACATAAAAGCAGTTCTATAGTCTTGTTATTGTTATGTCGTTTCTTATTGTCTTAAATTGTTTTTATTAATTTAATCTTTTATATTTGTAAAACAATATAAATATCTTAATCATTCAAGAAATATAAATATGATTTTAATGTTTATGGTCGATTCCATTCAAATTCTGCAGGCCGTTACAAAATTTTGTTTGGCTCGGGAAACTATAAAAATATGTTCTAAACTATATTTAAGAAGACATAGGGACTAGATTTAGCTTGGGAATTTGTTTCCATTATACCTAAAGAATAATCAATATTAAATGTGAAAATGAAGATTACAAAATTTAATATGATTTTCAATATTTTGAGGCGATTTTTGTTTTAAATATGAAAAATCTTATCTCGTTTAAAGCCCAATTGGTACTTTGAAGATCGACATTTATCTTATCGAGTTGTTTACAAAACACAGAAAAATTACGATTTTCTCCAAAAATGTATTTATTTCTCTCAAAATTTTATACATTTTTTATATCCTGTAAAAAGACAATTCTTCCAATAGGTGAGAATATTTTTTTTTTTGGTTTGCTTTTGTACTTTTTTGATTTAAAGCACTGATCTTCTGTCGACATTCAAAGAATTACGCCTTTTCACTACACATTTATTGTCACTAGTATATTAATATGATATATTTGAAAAACTTTAAAATAAGTCATCACTCAAGTTATTTGATCAATCATAACCAAATTTATAGCAATTTAGGTTTAAGAAAGTGATTAAAGTTTAAACGAATATGAATGCCTTTCTTGGATTTCTACTCTCATTCCAAACGCTTGCTAAAGTCTTATTGACATAAGTATGAATATGAATATTATAATAATAGAAATAAATACTTCCGTAGATTTAATGTTGATTTCTACTTAATAGAAAAGCATTGTTTCAAAGTATTCCATTCATGCTTCGTAGTTCTATCAGCACGGATATTTTCTTGTTCAGTTTTTCAGCAGTGCAATTTTTGTATTTCTTTTATTTCTTTAAAAAAATGAATCGTATAACTAATATTGTTTATAATAAAATGACATTTATATATAGCCGGAGATTCATGTCCAATATTACGAGCTATTTAAATTCCACCTATTTAAATTTCCTAATTATAATAATCAAAATGTTATGAAAAGTTATGATGGAATGATGGTACATCTTTTGAATGAGAAGTAATAGAGTAAAAAAGCTCACAATAGCTAAATCTAGTTTTGATATAGTGAAAAATAGAAGTGCGTCATAGGAAAAGGGAAAAAAAATAATTAAAATGATGAATACAGGTATATAAAACGACAGAAACGTAGAGCATCGGTTATCTCTAGCATTCCATTCATTCTGTGAGGTTGACGCCTTGTGTCTAAAACTGTATAATATGTCTCTTTCAAACAGGAGCCTCTCGATGAATTAGGGTCTCCTCGTCGCCGTCACAGCGAGGACCCAACTCATTTCTCAAGAGAATCGTCACTGCTTTTCAAGGCTTGCTGTTATATCGACGCAGACTCTATCAGTCAGCGCATATAGGCATACGCGTTTTTGAGTGGAAGTTAAATACTTCAGATGCTGTCAAGAGCTTTCTCACGCAATAATTTTACAAACTCCCTGTCACAACATCGAATCTACATCTTCATTCGAAAGTTCGCACAAATGTTTTACTCGCCAAACTGTAGGTATCATGTTTTAATTACACTGTGATCGTAAGAATTATTCCCCGGCCTTAAATTGACTTAACAGGGGAATAATAAAGTTGAAAGTATTAAACTCGGTAGGCATAAATAATGGTAAATTAGAAAAAGAAGAAAGAAAAGAAAAGGCTAGAAATATTGCCGGTTTGAAAAGGAGTTGGGCTGGAATGTCCATATGAATAATCGAGAATGGCGGTGCCGTGAGTTTAGCGAAAGTTGGGCCGCAGCAAGGTACATAAGGTACACAAGGTATGGCAGGGACCGTTAGCGAGCCGCTGCAGCTCCGCGCGCGAGCAACAAATATAGGCATTTGTAAGTAAAATAAGTGAAAAGGAAGGTCCATCAGTCAGCGGGCTCCGTGCGCGATGGCCGGGGCCGGCGCGTGGCGATCGGCCGCCTCGTGTTGGCAGAGGCGCGGGGCTCGAAATGTATGGAAATGAGCGTTGGTCAGTGACTAATAATCGCGCTTGCAAGCAGCCACGTCCGATTACCGCTCCGGGGATCGCTGCAGCGAGCGCCCGGCCAATACGTCGCTGTCAGATTAGGATCGCGGACTTGACAGACTCGCGCTTCTGTCTGTCAGTGCGGCCCGGGGAATCGCGGGCTCAAAACCGCGAGAGATCCATAGCGGCGATTGTTGCGCTCTTTGTCCTGGAATCCTTACAAATGATTCCCGCCGCGGACGCGGGACAGCCGGAGGACCGCGGGAAAACGAAGCGAGCCAGCGGCATTCCCGCGCCTTTTATTTCCCTCCTCCCTCGCCAATTCGCTCTGCTCCAATTCGGCCCTCGACCTTTCCGGGCATCCTGTTGGAAAGGGGGACTCCCGCGAGTCGGCTGGATCTCTGGAAAAACCAAAGATCCCATCTGAACATTGTTGTTGTTGAGGAAACATCGGAGCGCGGGGACTATTGAAAAGTCAATCGGCGCTGGGGGCAAAAGTGGAACGCGCTCGACGAGGGTTAGTCGCTTACGAAAGTGATCCGAAAATTCCTGGCTAATGCAGAGTACAACGGCAGAGGCGGCGCGCTGGCGCGGCTCCGGACACACGTATGCGCGCGCACACGGAGATGCGCGGGAGACAGACACACGCGTGACGGGCGATCGACGCCAGGATTAAGAGGAGGATAATAACTTGCGAGAGGCGAGATCGAGCAGCCGAGATCTCCAAGGATGATCGTCGTTAGCGAGCGGGGCATTAGTCGTACGGTAGCCGATGTCGATGAATGTGCAGGCGCGCGGCGACGCACACGCGACCCGGGAGAAAGAGAGAAAAGCGAAGGAAGATCTGATGCTGACGGGTATTAAAATTAATGGTCAGCTCCGTACGCTGACGTGTCACCTTATACCTCCATGCGTCATTTTGATTGACCAATAAATTATCTCGGAAAGCCTCAGCGCTGCTCTCTGCGAACGCCAGTCTTGGACTCACAATTCGTTAGCCAACAAAAATACCTACAATTTCAATGTGAAATTCTTTCGGAGCCGCTCGGCCGCTCGTGCGCTCGTTCAATAGTGCAAGATCGCTGCAAAACTGATATACACGCCGAGAGCTGTGGCCGCGCATGCGCGCGCGGATAACAGCCACCAGTCTGCACTGTAGATCTTTGCTTCGCATGCTAAAAGAATTGTTTTTGCAAATCGTATTGCTAACCTTATTTGTCGGCAGTGTAAACAGCACATTTGAAATTCAATCGTGCCGCTACAGCTTCTGCAAATATTCAAGTAAGAGCATCCTTCGCGAGGTACCCTCGCTCATTTCATAATACTACAGTTTTATGTAAACAACATCTTCATCATTCAAGGGTGATAGAATTAATTAACTTCCAAACATTTCTTGGGAACGAATATTGAAATTATGCCGTGCATTTGTGCGCTCTAATCATGAATCAGCACATATGCACTGATACCCAATCAGTGGTATACTTATAACTGTCAATTAGTGAATATTCACTAATTATCAGTTGATTTTCACTGATTGTCAGTTCTGCGGTCTCAAGCAAGAAAATTGTTAAAAGCAGTTCTTTCTCTCCGACCAGATAAAATTGAGAACAACTATTTTCGATCGAAATATTATCGAATCCTTAATTTTTCTCGATATTTACATATATAATGAAATAAATAAAAATATAAAAAAAAAAAATCAAAAGTATAGAAAAAATGTACTTAACAATGTTCTTGCTTGGGACCGCTGATATAAAATTTCAGATGCACTCATTTTATTTTGTATTAAATTAAGAGCGTGTGTTAATTCTAAAAATTTAAAGCAGTAGAATTTATTTTTTTTTTAGATTTTGTTTAGTAGAAACTGCAATATCTCTGCAAAAAAACTTTTTTTTTCAAAGAATTATTTAGAAAAGGTGTACAAATTAATATTTATTTTCAGGAAATGGAGCTATAGGAAAAGAAGCTATAATTTTAACTTTCTAAATACAGTCTTCAATAAATCTATAGGTTTTATGAAACTTTAATAAAATTTTATGTACACATTTCGTAAATCATCCACATAATTCTGACGTTACTTGCTAAAACTAATATTGAATGGCTTTTCATAAAGAAAAACTGTGCAAAAGTGTATTATATATTATATCTTAATTTATATAAAGCAGTTTCACAAGCTCGATTTCGAGGGTTCAAAAAGTTTTTCATATACCTATTGATTAAAGAAATTTTTCATAAAAAAGAAAGAAACTGAAAACTATCTTATTATTTTTCTTCAAATGTACATTTAAAACTGTATTTAGTTTCATTAAATTCTTTCTATTCTAATACTATCTAATTTGCTTAGAGAGATTCTTATGGCTCAGCCTGACGCTTGGGTAAGCTTTCTATTGGAATATAATTTAAACTTTTATTAGAGTGTAAATATTTTAGCCCATAATTTGTTTTTAGTAGCAGAGCATTAGTGGTGAATTGAAACACAGGAAATAAATACTCGTTACTAAATAATTGCAAATCTATTGCTTACAGAAAATATTTAAATTACATTCTTTTATTATAATTTAGCATAAATTTGTCTACAAATAACTTGTTGCCGTTAATAATATTGATATAATGGAATTATAAAAATTTAATTTATTAAGAGTAAGTGCATATAAATTAACGATTTGTAAATGTTAAAGAGTAAAATAAAAATGCAGATAATTTTATACATACCATAAAAGAGGATCGTTATTTTTTCGAACCGCGTACGGATAGAGTTGTGAGCTTTGCTTAGGAGTGAAGCCAGTATGTGTGTTCGGGCTGTAACTTGTCCAGAGGCGCGGATGCGTAAAAAAGGACATGACACTGCGAAACTAAATACCTGTGGCCTGACCACGCTCACGGCTGATAAGACTCTCGGTCCTCTCGAAATCTGTCACAAATGCTCTACACCAAGACGCTCCCATCTTACTTAATTCCTAGTCTCAGATGGCAGTGCAGAATGGGAGGATCCCGATCATCTTACAGAAATTTCCTATGATGTCCTTTGACTGGCGTATTTTGAGAAAGGTCTCTGAGCATACTTATAATCGATCCATTAACGATGATATCTCTACGAAAATAAGGATGTTGATGGAGCCTAATCTTTAACGTCACATTTTTTATGCCATCGCCATTATATATGGATGATTTAATAAATAACGATATTATAATAAATGAGACTAAAGCAGTAATGAGAATTAATAGAAAAAACATTTTTTATTAAATGCTAGTATGATTTTCCTTTTGAGCGTCGATTCTTACGATTCCATCAACGTAAGTAAACGTCTTTATTTTGGGTTTCCGATGTGCGACTTACTTCAAGCTGTGTAGGGGTATTACATATATATAAATAAGTTGTCATAATAATTGAGTTATTCATTGTATTAGATAATTATTCTTAACAAATTTTAAAAAGTATTAGTGCCGGGCAAAACAGCACGTTTTGCAAATACGAGAATACTTGTAAAGGCGACAGAGGTAAACCATAAGACGGATGGTTATTGTTACTATTGTTGCATGCCATTTAAAGACTCTGTACGTTATCTGTATGACTTCAGAGAAAATGATATAGGTGTTTCATTTTACCCGGCTGATTTTTCAATCCCGACGAAAACTACCTTCGTTTTATTTATTATGCAGAATTTTATTAATCTTATTTTTGTTCAGTACAGTTTTATATTCGTTTTTGGTATTATAAATCCTTGAAGAATATGTATATTATATTAACATATTTTCTTTTTTTTTTATTGTTTATTAACGTTATTCCTTAGATATACCGTCTCCCAGGGTTCCCCTGTACCTGGGTAATATTATTTACTAATTTTCAAAAAACAGATCTAAATATTATAAAACTAGTTTCAAAATTAATTTTCATATCTACATAGGTATAAAGCTTCGTATCGTTTAGGAGAATATTTTGCGTAATAATTTGTGGTTACAGTATAAAAACCTACACAAAGAAGCATACCTATAATATAAAAAAAAAAGCCGTTCAAGCTACCGGAAAAGAAAATAAAAAGCCTGAATCAGACTTGAGAGTTGCGAAACTGTTCGATAACGACCATAATTTTTCAATTTCCCCTGAAGCTGTTGAGCAGTCTGTAAAGAAGGGGATCGCGAATAGTCGCGGCTAGAAGCGGAGGAGCCCGCGCAACCGCGAATTACTCTAACGATCGTCCCGCGGCCGAATAGCTGCGGCAAGGCGAGCGTGAAGGAGCAAAGGAGAAAGAGGAACTATCGCTATTCACTAATGGAAATAGAATGATCGGAGCGAGCGCTGTTGGTGCGCGCGCGAATGAGTCACCGGGCGCGGAATCGCGAGAGAGAGAGAGAGAGAGAGAGAGAGAGAGAGAGAGAGAGAGAGAGAGAGAGAGAGAGAGGAGCGAGGGATAAAAGAGGCACGACGACGACGAGGAGAGACCGAGAGTCGCCGCCGCGCGGAGTCAGCTCGATAGGCACATACGCGAGGAGGAAGGAGTGAAGGGACACGAGAGCTGGTGGGGCGAGACGCGCGGCAAGTAGGTAGTAGTGGGACAGATCGTTGCTGGAAAGGGAGAAGCCGGGAGAAGGAGGAGGAGGAGGAGGGAGGTGGGATCCGAAGCTGGGACCACACACGACGCTCCACGCGTCTGCGACTCGGTTACATTGCTTAATTGTAAACGGCCCAGCGGCTCTCAGACCGCGGCGACTCGCCGCGCGATTCGCAAGGGACCCCTCGTCCCTCCGTATATGCCATGCTCTTGCCAATTTTTTTCCCAGACCGATTATTTCTTGCCCTCCCTCTTCTTTCCTCCTTTCCTTCTTTCCTCCTTCCCGACGCTCGAAACATTCTATTTTTAACCCTTCCCTTCCCTTCCCTTCCCTTCCCTTCCCTTCCCTTCCCTTCCTACTCTTATATTATATGACACACAATACGCGCTTGCGCGACAATGAAAAACCAGCCCATTTCCACCAGACTTTATTGAGCCACACAAGATCTATCAAGTTAATTTGCGCTGCTAATTTCCCGACGCATTATCATATCTCCATATGTATCATCTTGTATAAATAAAGAAGCCGTTATTATTAGCAAGTGGCGTTTTGCAACTCCATCTGACGAAATAAGTAAAACAGCCAAAGAGCCGAAGAATCCCTCGATCTGGAGGTATAGAGGCTGGGCGCATGCGCGACACAAACGGTAATAATTGCGCTGTCGCATTTTTACGCCATCAATTGGCGAGATACCCGCTGAGCGATCAATCGGCCGCGTGTGTGCGCGCGCGCGATCGAATTAACGAGCGAGAGCGGACCACCGACAAACTGGTAGCTCCTTTGATCAATGGCCTTAAAGCATATTTCCGCCGGCTGTGTGTCGCCGCGTTTAATTTCGCGTACACGCACATGTGCGTGTAAATTTTCGACGCTTCTCGCACGTGAAATTGTCTTTCCTCGTACAGCACGGCGGCGGCGGCGGCGGCGGCGGCGCGGGCCGCGAGCTCGCGAGCGAGGAGTCGGCGAAGGGAGAGAAGAGAGCCACGAGTGTCTTATCTGTGACATAATTAATTCCATCGATGTTTATCGCTCGCCGCGCAGGCTGTTCCAACTAATTAAAGCACGACGCATACACAAACGCCGCCTTTGCCGGTCCTCCGGCCGCCAGCACCGCGTTCTTTTCACATTTATGAGGCTTTCTCCCCAATGCTCTCTTTTTCTTTCTCGGCTCCTTCGTCCTTCGCCCCGCTCCCCCCGCTCTTCTTCGCATTTCTTTCTCTTTCTCGATCTTTCTCCTAGTTGTAAAATAAAAAATATCATTTTCTCTTACTCCGCAGCTCCTCCTCACCCTTTCATCTCCTCTCTTCGTCTGCTCTTCTTCTCCTTTCTCCGGCGTCATAAGTATGTGACTGGCATTCTTTAAATTTCAGCGGCGCCTCTTAGCATGATAATAGGCTTACATAAGCGAGCTTTAGAAAATGCTTCAGACACCTTGCGCCCCAAGGCTAGCCCGGCCCGACTAATGAACCGCGAAATCGGATTCACACCTCGGCTTCTCGCTCGCCTACGTAGCGCCCAGCTTCGATCTCTTAGAACTGCATTGGGATATCAATTAACAATACCGGGAACTTCTCACTTTCATATTTTGTTATATCCCCATCTTTTTTCTTCAATTAATGCGCTTTTTCTTAACATTATTAATTTGCTAAACTAATAAATCGTTAAGTAAAGCAGAGGTTATTTACTGCTTTGCGATTCATAATCGCGAAAGAAAAAGTGGTCGACAACTAAATTAGATATCACAGACAACTGGTCGGTTTACCCTACAACTAATTTTAATTTCCAATTATTTAACCTACTACGTTTACAATCGATTGTAACTGATTCAAGATTGCAAAGGGTGTCTGTTCCACTATACAAAAAAATCCATTTCCCATAAAAAAATCACTCAGCAAAACTCGCTGTTGCCCTGATGCTTTCATTTCTTCCTATCATATAGACATGTCTAGATTTTTGGGATTTTCTCAAGTTATCATTTGGAAAGACAAATCGAAAAAAACACCTTTTATCGAAAATATTTTTTATTGAACCATTATCGGGACACTTTTAACGTAAAGATATTTTGTATGCTTATTTTCAATAGGAAAATCATCCCTATTATAAAAGCAAATAATTTATATATTTATGTTCTATATAAAAATCAATGTTAATAAAAGAAATAACTTTTCGTCCACAGTAGCGGCGCAGCATAGATTAGCAAATGTCGAATGTGGATGCATTAGTAGGATCGAGTTTCGGACTAATGAACATATATTTCTAAATGTGTCTCGCTATCGGAATTCGGTAACAAAGAGGCATGTCAAGTGGTACAAAATTCAATTATTTAAAATAATCTCAAAAATTTCTTTTCATATTACTTCAATTTAACACTATATCAACTTATCGATCCACGGCTCTTGCTAATAACATTTGTAAACACGTGGATGGACAATGAGTGAGCAGAAGATGGATTGGTGTAAGTATCATTCATTTTCCTGCATTACATACTTTCACACTTTTTATATTTAGTTAATCGAAATTTTCCAGTTGTTTGGCTATCTTCCTACTGAATATTTAAAAATTGACATTGTCTCCGACTTCGACGAGCACATATGTGATTTAACAATTTTAATGCCCTAAAGAGGAGAGTGAATGATACTCTCGAAATGTTGGCACGATACAATCCGTTAATAAATTTGTTCGTTAGAAGTTCGACTTTCATTTCAACTATATCGACTTGACTACATAGTTAATAGCATCAACAATGCTAATGAATTTACACTCTGATCATACTTGTCCCTGTAATGGATCTAATTACCAGTTTGTTCTGGAACTGGATACTTTACCTTGATGTATAAAGCTATTATCGAAAGCTGAATTCGTATAAAATAAAAATTCATCGAATCATAAAAAGACAAAAGTACAGCGTCAGAAGTTTTATAACACTCTATTATTCTATAAAAGTATCAGGTCTAATTTTGAGTCTGTTTGACTAAGCTTTAGATTTTTGAGATCAATATAATTAATTTAATACAAAAATAAATTAAAATTAACAAATAAGAGATCGTTCAGTATATGAAATGAGAATTATTTAAGATCGCTCAGTCTTATAACTAGTGTATAACAGAAGGTAATCTTCAGAGGATAACACAGAGTTGCTGAAAAAAACCGCGTTCACCCATACAGGTACCAACCCCGCCAATTTATGCGTGCTTAACCTTAGTGTTCGGACGAGGTTTCAGGAGTAGATTGCAAGCTACTCATAAATAGTCCTAAATTTTATTATCTTTTTAAATACCTGCAAAGTTGTGTAAGTATCAGAAGTCATATAGTTTTAAGAAAAAAAAGTATAGTATACTTACTTCTAAAACCGGTAACTGAGGAAAAATTTTTGATTTCTTTCAGTATTTGCTTTCCTACAAATATCATTTGTAGAATATAATAGTAACATTTTTTAAAAACTTATATGTTGTACGATTGATCCAAAAAAATACTGTTTGATAGAAAATCAGAAGTAGTTTTAAAAGATACTCTCATTCCTGATATATTTTCGATATTTATTTCTTTTTTACCCACTTAACCCATTAAGGACCAAAAGGCCATTTTTTTCTCGAAAACTATTGAGTTTAGAGAAAAAGTTTATAGAACAGAAATGTCTTAGAATTAATCATAGAATTCCCTCAAATTTTTTTAGAATTT
>JAPYZP010003904.1:0-10889 GCA_030522985.1 Torymus sinensis
TAGCGATTTAATTCGTTACACACATTTTATATTTGCACAAAATATTACTTGCTTGTTTCTTGCGAATATTTACATTGGCATGAGTAAATATTGTTTCTATTAAATTCTCAATTATGTATTAATTTACACAACAAATGTGAAATTGAATTCGCAAATGCATTGCTGCAATTATTGTATATACGGAAATCGGATTCTCGTCATCTGCATAATTTACTTTTTTACGAGTGCAATGGACACCGGTGCGGTGAGTAACGACCTCGTCATCATCTGGACAATTAAATTCCTTTTGCGTCTCTCGCTCTGTCTCTGTGTACGTGTAAAATAGATGGATTATTAATGAACCAGTTTCGAAAGAAAACAAAAAAAAACCATGAAAGTTTTCAGCCCGCGCGCTCGCGAAACTATATAAGAACGCGCACGAGAAACAGTAGCCTTCCGACTAATTGACCGTTACGAGAAATTATTTTGCAATTATAACGCGTGCGCGCGCGCGCACACACCTACGGGCACATTACGGCTGATAAATGGTCGAGAAAACATTGTGGGCAACCAAGGTGTTTTGAATACTTGCTTCTGGAGCGATTTCGTGATGAAATTTAATATGGTAGATCTGAGATGAATAGAATGAAACTTAATAAAGGATGTTTCAAAATTATTGCTACAGTTTCGAGGTGTATAACCATAATATTATCTATTAATAATATAGTGACGCGCGATAATATAGTGTCGCAAAATCTCCTACCTATTTGCATTACATGTTTAATATATATATATATATATATAGAGACAAAAGCTTGCAATGATCTTTGAAAAATCGAAGAAAATTTGTATAATAAATAAGAGACAATTTGATTCGTGGATTTACGATATCGATGTTCTATCTGTCACTAGAACATCAACTCTGCCCTATTTTTTATAATTAAAATATTGATTCTGCTGTAAAAATATCTATTACGCGGGTCACGTATCTTACAAGGATATGCGTATACATTATATCGATTAATCATATTTTTACAAGGTTGCATGTTGCATTATCCTTTTTTAATTAATATGCCAGACCAGATTTTTCGCTTCATTTGAAAAAAACGCGATCCTTTCCTACGCGCATTAAAAATTATCTATGAATATCCTTTGACCGCGTTCAGCTGTAATTATTAACACAAGAAACTGTTGCCTATTATACCACTACCCACATTCAACGCAGCGTAACTTGCCACACCAGCGAGAGTTACCCAATCGGCGCGCACCAGATTCTCCCAAAATACTTCCGAACTCAAAAAAAAAAGAAGACCGATCCAGCGTCACGGCGAGTAATGCAACGAGAGAGCGGCGGGGAAAAATGAAAAAGAAGAGAAAAAACAAATCCTTACATTCCGAAAGCTCTCATCGACATGATTCGTCGCTTAACGCCGCTCGAATTTCGTCGGCTGGAATTCGTGCCGCGCGTCTATTACCGTCCGCCCCTCTCTCCTGCCGATCGCGAATAACATTTCCAAAAAGGCAGAATAAAAAGAAACGCACACACACGGGCGGTAACGAATCTGCCCTCTCGCCGGAAGGCGGAACAGCGCATGCATGCGGAGAATCATCGAAGAGTCTTAACGATCTCGCTCGTTGGAATCGGCCCCGCGCGCGAGACTGAGAGAGAGAACGTGAGCGGATAAACTCTATTTCGAGGGCATAGCCATTTTTCCCTGCGCGTGCTGAGCGTCGAGTGGGGCTCTCTTAGTCTCTCTGCAAGCGACTACTAAATGGGATTCTGCGCTTATGTACGCTCGCGCAGTAAAAAGCGACGCGGGCGCCTTGCGCGTCTGGCGCGTAACGTAATGCGCGTCGACGCGTCTTCGATCACTTTGAATTGTGAGCTGAGCTCGGGGAGTTTTTTTGTTCAGCATGAGCAGAGTAATTGGAATTTATGTGGATTTTTTTTGGGAAGGAAGTGGCGTAGTTTTGGGATTGTCGAGGGAAATGGTCGAGTAAGAAGCGCGCGGTAGAAATTTAGAGGAAGGAAGGAATTCTTTTAGTGGAACTGCTGATGTTTTATTTCCGAGTTGATATATTATTTGAGCTATTGAAAAGTTTTCGTGTTTGTGTATATATAACGCGACAATCTTGTATTCAACGTTCGTACTTTTAATTAATATTCAGGAAAGGCTATTATGTGATTCTTTTTAATCAACTGGCGATTCTTACCGCTCTCATAATTCAAGATAATTTTCTTCTAGATTAAAAAATTATTCAGTTTGTTCTAAATAGGCTCTCTTTTGTGAGCTCGTTCATTCCTCGACACTTTCTTTCCCGGGGGGAAGAGTTCTGACGTTTCTCTCATTTTCACGACGTCATTACGATCAAGTCGTTAAATGAATAAAAGAAATAAAAGCGCGCGCTTCACGCTTCTCCCGCGCGATTTCAATGTACCGCATTGTTCCCTTGATACGTTCGCCGCGGGTGAGTAATTAAAAGTTAAGTTTGACCCGAATAACCGGCTCACAAATTGATTTGTGATTTCATTTATTAATATGCAGATGAGATAAATTAAGAATGTTTATCAAGCATAAATGAATTATGAGTAATGCGCGTTCTATATTTAACTTCTTCTCTTCGTATATAGGGGTAATTGAAAAACAATATTCGCTTATTCTCATATTTACCTTACTATTTAGCGGCTTACCGTGGTCTAGAAAAACTTTAGCCATTGTGCAGCGGACAGTGAAATACTACCAGTTCATTACGTCTTTAGAAGACTTTTTCTCGGTTCGAGACTGAGAGGTTTTTATTTTCCAGTGAGTCATGAAAATATTAAAAGCGTCGCATTCAAGTAGAGCGTAGAAGCCACATAAAATCGAAGAACCTGCCTATGCTATCAACAGGAAAAACTTGGAAAATAGTAACGACATTGTTCAACTACAATATTCTGTAAATTTTAAAATACCGTTTAATTTTAACTATCGCTAGTTATTACATATTTGTAAAAATTATCCATTCATTCTATTTCAGTATATTTCAAGAGTAAAAATTTCTACCTTCTTATCTAAACTTCACATTAATATTTTTTCTGTATATAATAAATAACTAAAAAATCCTACAGCTAAGTACTTTAATGGTCGATTTTCCACTTCGTAGTAAGCTACGCGGGTCATTCCGACAAAAAAATGGTCAATTTCATCGCGAAAAAAACACCTCATTTTCCGGTCGCTTCCCAGCAATCCCAGAATCACGCACAAATTCTCCTAACCCTAAAAAAAAACAATCAAACCCCGAGTATCTCGAGCAACTTGCATAATCGTCACCAGCGCCAATCATGCCTGACCACCCAATTCTCCTCCTTCCTCTTGCCCAATCATCGCCGCGCAAAACACGACGTTTTTCCCGTCCATTAAGAACCAATTCCCGGTGTTTTTTCTCCTTCTCCCCTCTCCAATGAGTCACACGTCTTGCTCAATCGAGCTCATTGTCGCGCACCAGCACAGCCGCGCCCGGCACGGAGGAGGATGATACGAGATACGAGCGGTGTCGCAAGACTATAAGTACTTGTGCGGGCGCGTGAACTAACGCACACCGGGGTTTACGAGCCGTGCCGAGGTATACTACTGCATTGCGGTAGTAGAAGAGGGGCAGAGAGAGAGAGTCTTTTCGAATTCGCTCGGCTGGGCGCCGCGCATTTGTCGCCGGCGCGGGTCGCGAGCATTGCGGCGCGGCGTGGGGGGAGTTGGTACGGTAATGAGGTTTGTACTATTGAGTGGGAGGTAAGCAAAAAATAATCGAGTTTGGAGGGCTAACGAAACCGGATGCAGTTTTGACAAACAAAAGATTTTTTTTTTAATTTATTTTATTTTATTATTGGGTAACAACTAGGTGTCTGTACGAGTTCATCTAATTATGAATTTATACCGTTAATGGGAATGACCTATTTTCCTATTGTCTAAGGTAATTAAATAATTCACAATTTAAATAAAGAAGCAAATCAGCGCTTAATTTACGCGTAATAAAGACTCTTCATGTTTCAGCAATAATTTTTATGAACTCTCTCACCTCTTACGTCATGTTGTTGGAGTTTTTCGTAGCGTGAATTTTTAGAATGGGACTTCGTTTTAGACTCACCTGTAACAAACGAAAAAAAGAACAATTCATTAGATAATAAAATATAGCTGGTATTTAACATAAAATTATTTATTGATAATTCATTCTAAAATAGTACGTCAACTTTGTATATTTTTATACACTCGAGCGATACTTCTGAGCCTTTAAAATCGGCCGAGCAGCATAGCTGCGTGCTAAATAAAGATCATTAATAATTGAAACACTATTACGGCCGTCTAAAATGGTGATGAAATAATTGATCGATGATGTCATATCGCACGTTACTGTCTTCGCACTCCAACCATCGGAACAATTCACGCGCACTGGAGCACCTCCTCCAATCAAACAAGTGTCCCAATTCGCAGTAATTTTTCACATAATCAACCGTAAGCCTGGAGTCATTTGTATCTTCCTTCCCAATAAACGCCCACCGAATCACCCTCATAAATAAACTTCGCCCAGAAAAGAATTACCAAACTTCTTTCTTTCTCTGTCCCTTCCCCTTCCACATCTCAATCAATAAAGCCCTCCTGTGCTCCTCCCCCGTCGAACGGAGCCCTCGTGTCGGCACGCGCCAGTGTCAAAATAGACGTTCCTCGGACTCGTTATTCTGCAAATAAACCCCCCGTACGTGTCTGAAATGTCTAAACAGCGCGTATATAGTGCGATGTGTGGTTTAACATCATCGACGGTGCGTTTATTCTTCGCTTTTTCGCAGGCGCGTGCGAAGATTCCCTCGCCGTAGCGTGGGAATTAACCGGCAATATAGAATGGTTTCAGGGATTCCTTTTACGGATAATTAAATTGATCTTCGTGTATATAATCGGCCGACCGTCAATTGAATCCGATGAATATTGGCGCTTTTGTGGTTGGGTAATGGGGCTTGAAGGATATAAAGTTTTCTATTGCTCAATTATATACAGAGACGATCGTCCGGTTTTGTTGTCACAGAAATAAACGTCTATATTGGTACAAACACTAAATATAGAGCAGAAAAGTTTTTAATATCTCTCTCTCATCCGAGTCGTCCAGTGAATTATATATACCATCATTTATTTTGATATCCCTTTTAAACTTACTTTGCGCACTAGAAAAATGATCAATTGAATAAATAATGGTATTATAAATAAATTTTACCCGAACTACGTGTTTCCTCTTCATCTTTGATCCCCAAATGCACCTCTGAATTATTCACACGGCCCAGAATCCCTACCTACCCAAACTTTTTAATCCCCACCGTGTCCATTCAGCGTCAAAGATAAATCGCACTCTCCCTCTCATATCAATTTTTCACGATACTACTACTGCAGCGCCCCGCTATGCGTCTTCGCCTCCTCTAATACACCCATATATCCCACATTATACACCGCTCGAGCTGTCGATCACGCGCGGGCATATTTACAGCGGCTCGCAGGTTCACCTTACGGGAGGCGAGGAGTGCCGCCGGTGCATCTCTGCTCTCTCACTATCCAGATGGTGCGAGAGTGCGGCTGGCAGCCGGTGCGCGCGGTCAGCGAGTGTAGCGTGTTTTTTGTTCGGAGAGTCTCAGTTTTTTTGGGAGGTTATAGGATATAAGGGAATGAAGATGTTCGTGGATTTTTGTTTGGAGCAGATGGAATAGGTTGTGTGGGGTGGTGGAAGCTGTATTGTAGTTTTGCGGTCTATGGAAATATGATATTTGTGGTGCTGTTCTTTTCTATGGGTATTGTATCTAAATTATCAAAATGTTTTCATTACTCTAATTTAAAAATTAAAATTGAAGCGGAGAATGTAAAAATAAAGAAATATAGATAGATGAACTTTTATTAATCATAAAGTTATAATTAATGTAAATATTTTGAACCATAGAATATTTCTTTTTATATCCATCTATTTCTCAATCGTTGACGTAACGATACAAGTCCATAAATTTAGGTGGCTAAAATTAGCCAAGTACGTTCGTATATAGATTGTGATGAATATAACAACCTGTTTGTTATTTTAGTGTCTAGAATTCGAAAAATTGATCAATCAGCATACGAGAATGAACGCGCCCAAGGAAAAACAGAAGTAACACAAAGTTAAATGAATAAAAGTTTGTATATATTCTGTTAGTTTTGTAATTATCAAAGCTAATGCTCCCATTCTTCAAAGATTTTCGTAATTTCGCATTAAACACGTCTGCGCAATAAATCACTCCGAGTACGACGCATTCCTGATTTATTATATTATACAGTATACACACGTTCACAATTCGCTAATTTAATCCAGCCCTAATAAACCACCCGCGTATTCCGCACCATTTTCCAATATTTCACTCGCGCTCAAACTTTTCGTCTCCGAAAACTAGCCTCCGCCGCCACCCCCCACCATCGTAAACCTGCAGCTCGCGTCTCGCAACATTAATTATTCCTCTCGTAAATCCCGTTGCCGATATTCCTCTCCTTCCCACCCCACCGCCGCCGCCTCTTTTGAAAATCTCATCGCTTTAACGGCCCAATTATATGTACCCTTTCTCCCTCAGCCGCGGCGCATCTCAAAATTCATCATACACGCGCGTTAAAAAAAGCCGCTGCATCGTCGCGACGACGAAGCAAAGACAACAAAAAGAAGAGGAAGAAGAGAGGAGAGAGAAACCGCGCTCGCGTCTTTGAGCTGTCGATGTGTGTAAGCTCACTCGCCGCGCGCGCGCGCCAGGGCAAACGAGAGGGAGAGCGAAAGAACGCGCGCGCTTGCGAGGCTCGCGAAGAAAAAGACGCGCCGGGGGTCTTTGCGCTCTCCTCCTCCTCCGCCTCGCGGTGTATGTACGCCTGGGCCGGTAAATAATTGACAGTGAATGAAAACGGGCGGCAAGGTTACACGCGCCGCGGTTCAGGGCCATCGGTGTAATTATAATGTGCGAGCGAGAGAGTCTTTGGAGAGGAGAGAGAAATATGGGCGACGTGCCCGCGCGCGTATCGCCTTCTTTTCTCTGCCGCTCGCGAGCTCTCGTGGACTTTTTATTCGCGAGGAAGAAAGAGAGAGAGAGAGACGGACGTGCGGAGCGAAATGAGAGGGATTTTTGTTGCTCCTGCTGTATATAAGGACGAGGCGGGTTGTTGTTGGGCAAATACGATGGAGCGCGATACGGGCGATATGAGTTTAATGCGCGCATATTGTGTTGGAAAGGGGAGAGACGCGGTGTTGGTTTTGATAGGATGGTAAGTGGCCTGTACTTTGTATAGTGCGAGAAAGAGCTTGGAGAAGGTGTAGCTTGAACTTGAGTGCGCCAAATTAGCCGGAATAATGATGAAATGTGGTGTGGTAGTTTTTTTTAACTGTTTCTTCGTACCGCGAAAATTTCTATAACGCCGCGAAACTGTTGCGAGTTTACGATCGTGATTCTTCTTACCGCGATTAGGAGTGAACGCAATCTAAGCATGAAATAGGAAAATCGAGGAAACATAATGATATAACTGTATCCCGTAATAATGAGTCAAGTAGGGGGAAAAAATATAGAAGCTGAACCGATAATGAGAAAGGGTTATTATGTAATAGAGCGAGGACAGTGATGACGGTATAAAGCTATCGATGATGAGGGGAAGACCTTGTACTCTTCAGGAAGATGTTGCTTGACCCATGAGATCGTAATCGAAGGATGGAGGAAGTTATGAAACTAGAACAGTTATAGGTATAATGAAAATATCTCATACTTGATAATAATGGGCTGTATTAAAACAAAAAATATATTAAAATTTGCAAATGTTTTTCTACTATATAGTGAATAAATTACAAATGTCAATTTATATACCGAGCAGCTTTAACTATCAAACTGAAGCTTTGCGCTTGCCAGCATACATACATCATTGGTATCGTTATTAGTCAGTCGTAACGCTGTGACAACTGCAGAGCATATTAACTCCTATTATGTAATTCAGTCATTAATATTAACTTCACGTAATAATTCGAGACAATAATAGCGATAATGGTATAATCTTCAGTTGACATAGTTTGTACGGAAATGTATCGAAGCTTATTCAATCAGCATGATTATAAATAGTCATTCACATAACATTACAACAAACACCTTAAATATTTAATCTACTTCTAAACTTTTCGTCAGAGACATTTTCAGCACAAAAATTTGCCACCCATTATATCACCCTCCTCGAAAATAACTCAATACTATATACCACCCCAACAAAAAGAACAACCGCCCCGTCCAATCATAAACCTTCATCGCGACAAAAACGCCATACATCCCCGGGCGCGCGAGCGGTTCTATTTTTAACCGTGGAATTCCGCTACCACATCGCTCTCTAATGACTCGGAATGCGCTTTAATGCGATCGGCGGGCAATTGGACGACGGCGGCGCCGTCATATCGCGCGGCCCATTATGCGGCGGAATGATAAGAATGGCGCGCTCTAGGTTCGGCTCCTCGCGCGATTCGTTAATTCGCGACTGCTGCCGCGAGTTCTTGCGCGTGTGGCATTCCGCGCGTACGGGATTTCTTGTTGTCGTCGCGCTCACCTACCTACTGCGCGCGGTGACAGGTTGATTTTTCCCGACGTACTCGTCGCCACGGCTATTTAGAAGCGAGTACAGTGTGCGTGTATATATATACGTACCGCCGATGCGTTTTTGTGGGTGGGAGGGGAGCATTGGTATGTGTTGTCGTGAGGATTGGGATTTAGTGGGGATTTTTAGCGGTGATGGGAGATGATGGGATTGACTTTTGCAGGTTGTTTAGTGTATATGGTATCGAGGTCGCATCTTGATTGGAATTTCGATGTGATTTCTTTTTTTTTCTTTTTATTATTTTCATTAATAAAATATGGTTCGTTCTTTTAAGGTAGCGGTTGAAGGCTGATGGCCGCGAATCGGAAAGATCTGCGCGGCGGGTGAAGAGAAATTTCAGACACGTGTGATATCTCGTTAATCTTAGAAATTATATACCTATATATGAAGAGTATATAATTACTTTATAAGAAAATGAAAAGATTCCAATCGTGACGAGAAGACACTAATTTGAGGCAAAAACTGATCCTCTTACTTATAACCAGAAAAAAATAATCTAAGAACGGTTAATATACACGATTAATCCTCATAAAAAAACTAACACTGCCCTCTCATATTACAAGCATCGTCAATCAAACTCTCGTAAAAACTAATCCTCGCATAAGCCTCAAGAATGTCAAAACATCATCGACGAAGAAGGTGTCAAATAAAAACGGAGCATCCCCGCGGCGTGTAATCTTCATAATCGTCGTCCTCTCCCGCGGCTACCAAAAAAATCCGCATAGCTAGCTCTCTCTCTCTCTCTCTGTTCATCCTCGAGCTCGCTTTTTGCCGGATTCCTATCCTCTCTCGTTCTACATATACATGCACTTTCCGTTCGCCTCGGAGGCTCGACTTTGCTCGCTACCGGGGTAATTTTCCCCGGCGAAAAAAGAAACCCTAAATATAAAACGCGAAGGAAGCGCGCGAGCGAGAAAGAGAGAGAGAGAACAACGGCTCGAGGGCTAGCTACAACAGACAACAGGTGAAGAGCTACTCTCTCTCCCTCTCTCCTCTAGCACTTGGGTATATATATGCGTACACGAACGCGGGGGGAACCGATCCATAGAGCAATTTAATTACCGGCGAGAGAGCGCCGACCGGCCGCCCTAGCTTCTTCTCGGAGCCGCTCGCGCGCATAATGAAGAGATGGCAGCGTACAGAGAGAAAGAGAGAGCGAGAGAGTCTAAGCGATGGTCTCCTCGTGTCTCCGCACTATAATTCATTACGCGAGAACGAGCGAGAGAGGGGGAAGAGGACAGAAGAAGCACAAAACGCACGCATTCCACGCGGGGCAGCGTTCGAACTTAACGACCGTAGAGCGCGCGAGAGAAGAGAGAGAAAAGTTGATACGAGAGGGGATGGTTTTGTTTTCCACCGTATACAGCAGTAGCGCGCGATGTGTATAGATATGATGGGTGTGTATTATATGCGCGGTGTTACGTGGATAATGAACGGCTTCGGTTCGAGGAAGTCTTAGGAGCCCAGCGGCCGAGGCGTTTAGAAGTTTTCTCCCCCCTCTCCCCCGGCGAACAAAAAAAAACTGAGGATTCTAGAGATGCAAATGGGGCGCGCCTGCCTCGTCAGTGCAGTGCGGAAGAGAGCCAGAGGTGAGAGTGAGAGCCGGGAGGGTCGGAATTTTTAGCGAGTATATAGGTATATACGCGTTGTTTGTTATATATTTACGCGCTGAGTGTGCAGATATTTCGAAGATATATTCTTAGTTTAAATTTTTTCATTTTTTTTTTAAACGTTGAACGCCATACATTGTATTATAATTTTAAAGCTTAAAGCGTTAATAATTATAATACCATAATGAACATCATCTGGTGTATAAACAATATAATTATAACGCGTGAGCGCGCGTGCGAGACGCATAAACCCAATAATGAAATTTAATTAAACGCGTGATATTGTGTATATATCGCATAAATTAAAATGGAAGTGGATCGTGATAAATTTGGTATAACGCCGTCGTAAACGGCCGCGAGATATTTTTGCGGGCGGCAGTTTAACGGACGACTTTATTTCCCGCGGGCGTTCGATTCGAGCGCGTGCGGGGAAAGTGAGTTAATCGCGTGTGCGGTGAAACGTGAGGATTCGCCAAAGAAGAAGAAAAAAAAGAGAGATAATGTTGATAAACTACTTCACGCGCCTGCGATCACTCATTTGCTAAGTTTTACTGTTACCGGTACTGTAAATTTATACGTTTCGTTACTGACCAGCAACTAGTTTATCTATAGAACTTTCATGTTCAAAATATAAATTATATTACAGAAAGGTATAAAAAAA